>LPNX010643268.1:46937-62457 GCA_001517045.1 Pseudotsuga menziesii
TATATTTGATGATATAAAGGACATTTTTTCACGGTTAAAATAAAAAAATTTGCTCATAAACAATTAAAAACCACCTAAACAACACACCAAACTTTGCAATACAATTCCCCGCTGGTGGTCCTATATATGGTCCGGGTTCCAATTTCTATTGCCTTTCAGTGCCCGATTCCGATGGCTTTTATAGTTCGGAGGACTTCGGCCTTATAATTTCCTTGTCGTCCCAGATTATGAGTCCATTAATGATCCTATGGTTGATTTGTCCATTTCCTGTTCTAATTTAGATTACTGTACAGATCCATTTTCCCCTTAGTTCAATAAATCTCCAGCAATCCTATTTCTGTCCCAAGTTCCTTTCCCTATTGTTCCATCCGTTGATCATTCTGTGGAGTCGTTGAGCAATCCCCAGGGGGGGGGGAGGCTCGGTGTGTCCAGTTCCTATTCTATTTTGAGGACTGATCATTTGACCGAGCCGGACGAGGGTAAATTGTTTATCCCTAAATTGAGGATAGTTTTTTAGGGTAGGATTTTCCTCATCTTCAATAGGTAGGATAGAGGTGGCTAGAGCTTGGGTAGGGGTTTAAGAAGCAAAGTAGGTAGAAGGAGCAGTCTTCCCTTTCGATTTGGAGTAGTCTTCCATTTCGTCGATTTGGAGCAGTCCGCCATTTTGATTTGGAGAAGATTCAGTCCGCTACCATTCCATTCCAAATGTCTTCAGTAAGTGACATTGAGCTATTTTGATTTGGTTCTGCTCTCATTTACACATCTTCCATGTGTTCATATAAGGATAAAAAAATCATCAACAGAATCAACCAGAAACCTTTAAACAGTCTCACCACCGTAGGCCCTTACCCTTTTGTAAGAAGAGAAGCCTTATCCTTCTTTTCCCATAAACCTTCCTTTACCCTTTTGCCGATGACCAGGATCTCTTAGCCTGCGTGAATAGATATTGTACTAGTAATCCACTTGTATTCCAAGTATAGGTGTTAAAAATAACAACCATTAGGTAAGTGATACGTTCTATACAATAGTTTAGTTTCTTACAGTAAGCTCTACCATACCATGAAACAGTGGTAACCAAATCTATTAACACTCAAGATGTATAAGTAATATGCAACTACTAATTCCATGGAAGCTAATATTATCTTAATAAGGCAAGTAGTCTGTCGGGATGGAGTAATGATTGAACGTAGTATATAGATTTTACATATATGAACTGAATAGAACATCTGTATCTAATGGATTAAAAAATGTGTCTGCCTATCCATCCACCATCCATTGGTTCACATCTCTCATTCTTGTCAGTTGGCACCTCCTTGGTTGTCATGCATGGATAAGTTTTTAGGGTAATTGGTACACCTCACTCTGGACACTACACATCATCTGTGCCCTCTGCTCATACCAGCCAGCAGCATCAGCATCAGATTCCAATCACAGTATCCGTATAGATATTCTTGTATAGATCTGTATAGAGATGTATATCGATCTAGAGATGTAGGGATTTAGAGAGATTTCTATTGATGAAGGTATTTTTGTGATAGGTTCCAAGGTTATAGGTGAACGGCTAAGAGGAGTTCTTTGGTTCCGTCGATTCATCTACAACGTGCAGCAAAACATCCTCCATGTGTCATAGAAACTGTATGAAAAGGTATGCATAAAAATCCATGCTTGTGGGATTCAAAGCCCATTTTTATGTGCATAAAAAACCCTAATAATGTGTGTGTAAATGTGTTTATGGATTAGAGAAGTGATGAAGCCCTCTAAGAGATGTATTTTTCTCCTAGTTCATGTTGAAAATGTATGGGTCGGCCTTATGTGTTCTAAGAAACCTCCAAGAGAGGGTATAAATAAAGCATCAAAGCACCTCATTTCATAATAAAATCATCAAGTCTATTCTAGTGAAAATCTTGTTGAGAAAAGGAGCATGTGAAAGAAGTTATTTTCTTGGGTTTTATGGTTTTACTATCTCTCTTCAACCTTTCTATGTTTGGTTAGGGTTTCTCTATAAGGGGACCTGCTTTTGGTATTAGGGTTTTGGCATGGTTTGGGGGTAAAGTGCCAAAGCTTTGGATTAGTTATTGTGCTATGGGATGAGGATAATGATTTTGCAAAAACATTCTTAAGAAGACCTACATGCTTTATGTTGAGATGAAAAATCAATCCTCTTATTGAGCTAGGGTCTCCCTATAAGGAAACCTCTTTTGTATCAGGGTTTTTTGCATTATCTCTAGGGTAAAGTTCAAACATTTTTGCATGATAGAATGTGCCATAAGGAGAGGATCACAATGATTCCAAAAGGTTTAATAAAGGATCTATATTTTATCTGCTAGCTGATTTTTCTATGCGCTTGTTGAATTAGGGTTTTTCCCTATAAGTGAGGTTGTTTTGCATGAAGTTTTTGGGCATGATTTCAGGGGAAGAGTTGCTGATTAGTTACAATTTGAATCGGATAGATACATATGCAGATACTTCGAGAGTGGTACATATAACATTTCACAAAACCTGTAATCTTTATGTTATCAATTTCGCAATATGTTTTCCATTAATTTTTTTAAAAATATGTTTTTAAATAAGATTTTCCCCGCGTATTGGTTTCAGTTTGAAATTAATGTTTTTAATTACTTTTGTTGCAGTCAGTTGATCGGGGCAAGTCCCTAATGGAGCCTAAGAGGCCGACACCCCTCTACAGGCAATAGGTATATATACCACATTTTTACTTACCTGCTTCTTTAGAAAGTACATTTGTTTAATTATGATATCAACGTGTTCAATATTTAAATATGTTTTTAAATAATATTTTCCCCGTGTATTGGTTTCAGTTCGAAATTAATTTTTTTAATTACTTTGTTGCAGTCAGCTGATTGGGGCAAGTCCCCAATGGAGCCTGGGAGGCCGACACCCCCCTACAGGCAACAGGTATATATACCACATTTTTACTTACCTGCTTCTTTAGAAAGTACATTTGTTTAATTATGATATCAACGTGGTCAATATTTTGTTTGTAGGCTGAGGGTCAAGGCAACAGCTCCATGACAGATGATATGTCGACAGATGTTAACACGCCACGCTCATCAGGTCATGAGCAGGTATATAGCACGTTGTGAATTTCAAAAACTGTATTTATACATATTTATGTTATCTAATTATATTAATGATTTCAAATTGATATTAATGTTTTCTATTTTCATGTCAGATGATACTTATCTATAGACGGATCCGAAGGATATGGATTTGGGGCACATTCTTGATGATGTTGACCTCAAGAATTCAAAGAATATCCGGGATGCAGTTCAAAAAGAAAAAACAAAATTAAATCAGGAGGTCGTCAATCTGCTTATATCGGATCCGCAAATGACGCAGGATGAGACTCAAGCAAAGATGGATCGTGTGTTGCTTAAAGTAAAGCACTTGGATGTAAGCTGCAAAAACTCTTTAATTATAAGTCTATTCCAAGTGCAATTTTTTTTCCTATTCGTATATGAGTAACTAAAATATTATTTGTTTCTACAGGAATATTTTTTCCCCGGTGAGAGGCATGCTAATACCATTGAGCATGACACCCCCTTCACCACTGATCATGTATCGTTGCCATCTGGCCAGTCAGAAACACAAAATGAGACACCCCAGACGGAACATGAGAGTGCCAACGAGGATCAGCGGCATGAGAGTGCCGGCGAGGATCAGGGGCCGGTACATGGAGAAGAGCATGACTTTGATGTTGTCGTCCCAACATTTCCTGGATCTTTCTGTGTCACTAGCACAGGAACATTTGAGACTACTTTTTTGGTGGACGAAGATCTCATTCCCTACAAGATGGAGAAGATTCCAGGTACTATTTACAAAATGTTTTAACTATATATTATAATTTTATTGGAATGTAATTATGCATCATTCTTTTTACACTAATTAACACATACTCGTTTTTGTAGGAAATGATGTCTTTTATAAACATCTTAATGATTGGTCTTTAGAGCTGTTTGGGCCCACTATCCACACATGGTGGAACTGGAAGAGTAAAGTTTTGAAAGATGAGCTGATTGCTCGCTTGGTTGGGTTTTTTGGTGCCGAAACCTTCAACCGAAAAAAGGTTCTCGAAAAAGCTGGCCAACATTTACATTATGTACAAGAGGGATATCGGAACAACTTAGCAATTAATCCAAAGTATGAGCACCCTCCGATGATTCCAACAAGGGAGTGGAAAGGCTTGTTGGATGATGCAAGGGAGAAAGCTGCGAAAATAGTGGGCAAGCCAGTACCCGAGTCAGCTAGAAGGTATGCAATACTTTCGGCAATGCAATTATATGTTTATTACACTTTATATTCCATTTTTTTTGCAATGTTTAACGTATTTAAAATTACTTTTATAGGCTACCAGATACGTCGAAGGCCACCCAAGCAAGAATAGAAAAACATGGGCAACACAAGCTTGGCCCTAGTGGATATTCCAACTTGCAAGCATGAATCGTAAGTATGATCAATAATTATTTTATTGTATAGAAATTATAGATTGCATTTAAAATTGTTTTCATGATGATATAACAACAACAATGATGATCATATATTTGTGCAAGCTATCTCCTGTAGGATCCCAAAAAACATTTATCCCATGTATCCATATGAACAATGGGCATAGTTCAACGTTCTAATCTCTGCGATGAGGCGAGACGGCTCTCTCGCGGCTAGGGCCAAACCCTAGCCGCCCTGCGTTCCTCCAGGCTACGTGCTGCCCCTGTGGCTCCTCCAGGCTGCGTGCATCCGTTGAAGCTGCCTCTTCCATGCCCAGCAGTGTTGCGTTTTGGAGCTGTGTTTGTAGCTGCGTTTTTTTTTTTGCCTTTCTCATCCGTCGCGGCCATGCATTCCCCTTCCTCCGGTGGTCGGGCCATGGATCCGTTGGAGGATTTCAGAGTTCTTGTTAGATCTACAGGCCCTAGGGCAAAGGCCGCCCCTCCTGCCAAGTTTGTTAAAAAGATGGAAGAGATCCCTTCTCTGGAGCTCTCCCCTTCTGATCCGTGCCGCATGGCCCTTATGCTCTCAGAAAAATCCCTCATTGGCAAGTTCACTGGTCTGTGGCCCAATCCCAAAGCAGTGGATCAATGGATTGTAGAATGTTGGAGCCCCCTGGCGCCCTCCCATATCTCTTTATGTGCTGTAGGAAGAGGTTATTTTGTGTTTATTTTTGAGAACAAAGAAGAGAGGGATCTAATCTTTAGATCTGGACCATACTTCATGGGATCGAGGGGGTTGTTCTTAGCTCCTTAGTCTCTGGATTTAAATCCTGAAGCAGAGATCACGGCTGCCCCGGTTTGGGTCCGGCTCCCCCATCTTCCTCTTCATCTTTGGGGGAAAAGCTCCCTTACTGATATAGGAAACAAGCTCGGCCATTTCCTGGATAGCGCGGAGCCTAAAGGGGATCAGTACACCTGTGCGCGCATCTGTGTTGAGGTCAATCTCAAGAAAGGGCTCCCGAAAGCCCTTCATCTCACCTTGGGTGAATGGAGTCACATCCAAGAGCTGGACTATGAGCATATTCCCTTCAAATGCCTCCGTTGCCATGTTTACGGTCATTTCGCGAAAAGCTGCCCCAAAGCCCCGGTGACGGTGGCTCCTCCCCCGGCCATTGGGGCAGACTTCCAGCCAGTTGCCAATAGGCGAAGGGCTCCACGGAAAAAAGACTCCAATTCAGAGGTGCCCTCCGCAGAAGAATCTACCCCAGCTAATAAAAACAGATTTGAAGCCCTTCAAGAACTCGATGACCAGGAACCAGAAGCAGCAGTAGCGGTTGAAGAGACGTTGGAGCCAGGTCCAGGCCAGGAAAAGGAAGCACCAGCAGCAGAAGAGGTTCCAGATGTGCGTATCCCCCCTGGTACCGTGGAAGACCCCATGCCTGAGTCCTTTGGCTCGAAGAAATATCCTATCGATTTGGGTGGCGAGACCTTAGCCCAGGTTGGGCTGGCATCCTTGGTCCCTTCCTCAGAGGAAACCTCTGACTCTGAATACTTTTCCACTCCTTCTCCTCCCCTCACTAGAGGACGCAAGATGAATAAAGAACGCAGAGAAAAGGAAGCAGCCTCAAACATCAGTGCGGGCTCTCAGAAGAAACTGGATCCTTTCATTAAGGGACACTCCTCTCTGCCGGTTTAATGCTTTGCTTCTGTATTCTTCTCTGCTCACAATTTGTGAGAGTCTACTCTTGTAAGTAGTACTTTTCTTGAAATGGCTTCAGGAACATTTGGGATTCATTTCTCAAAGCACTTTTAAGAAGGCTGACTGTTTTATTTGAGGCCAGCAGCCTTCTTTCTCAGAATTTCTCCTTGTACGCTTGGCTGGGCTACAGCCTTTTTAAAAAATTTATAAAAAAATTTCAATTTCTGTTAAAAAAAAACAACAACAATGATGATCTAATTGAAAATTACAAGCTCAAAGATTCCACGATTTGCCAACGGAGGAAGACATGAGGATTGGCAACCAATGTGGGTTTTTAGGTGTTGTTGAACATCGAACAAGCAGTTGTGGTAGCCAAGAAAAGTCTTCCAGTGATCCATCCTGTGAATAGGTAACTACAATAAAAAAAATTCTATTTAAGATTGATTCATTGTGTTTTATATTCATTAATAAACTAGTACATAAAATATTGAGTCTCTTTGTGTTAAGCCGCACAACGAAAGTAGAGAAAATGTGGAGGATGAAGGAGAAAGAGATATTGGAGTTCATGTTGATCGAAATCCAGGTAATAAATATTCCTGTGTTAAAAAAAAACTAGTATGGATTAAAGTCTCAAATATTAAATTGCAAATACTATATTGTTGTAAGTGTTGATGTTTTAATGCAGAGGGTCTTCATGTGCAACTTGAGGCAGCATCAGAAGATCAAACGCATGAAATTCATGTCACCCATGAGTTGCCAGGTACAAAGCACCGCTCTAATTTTTTTTCTTAATGAAGGACTTACAATGATAATAATAAAAACACGTCAAGTAATTAATATTTCTTCATTTTTCCAGTACATCCTGGCACGTTACAGCAGCCACATACACGTCGTGAGCACACGACCCGTTGACAAACACGATCACAGGTAGCTACAGAGGGCATAGGAAACAAAAAACAATTGGTAGAAGAGGATGTCACACTTAGATAAGATGTGGAGAGAAAAAAGCACCAAAAAAGTAGTGATTGTAATAAGTACACTATTACATTATTTTTTTATGCATTGTCCTCGGATATTATTTTTTATATTATGGAGTAATGTCTTCAACTATTTATTTTTTCCTATGTATCAATGAATGAATGAGTTAATTAATGAATGCTATAAACTAATTAATGATCGAATGCACGTAATTCCTTTAAGACAAGAAACTCACGATGTTCGTACAAAATATCATTTATTTCCAAGCACATGCATTGGGTATGGGGAATTGAGAGTGATGTGAGGGGGGGGGGGAGGGGCCATATGAGATTCCACCTTCACGTGGTTGGCCCTATTTAGTAGAGAATATTAAACTATTCTCGAAACAGAGAGGAGCTCAATAAGGTAAAATGCATGCATTATTACAATGTTTCTTTCTTATGACCAGATACGTTGTTTCTTTCTTCCAGCTAACTATAGACATGCATTTTCTTTATACTGCAAGTGAGAATCTTGATGGGCTGGAGATTTATGGTTTGGAAGATCTTCAAAGTATACATGTTGAGGAATTGACCAAGCTTTGCCAAGCTAAGGTATTTGTATCCAATTAAGATTAAGTGGGAAAGGTACGTAGCTATCCCTTCCATTATAGAGGCTATATTCTTGGAGTTACATCTTAGCTTGTAAGTTTTTATATGAGTTAATTAGGTGTTTCTGTTAGCTTCAATTTTTCTCGCCTATTATGAATTGCTTGTTTAATATCATGGAATCGGTAAGTATGTTAATCCATGTGTGTTATTTTAATTGTCTGCTTTGTATTGCCTCCTTATGGGAATCATTGTAACGTTAAATCACTAGCATATCCAACCATCCATTATATCATCATCTTCCAATCATCAATCATTTCCACTCCTAAAATTTGAGTTTTCATTGTCATTTCATTGCTGGTTGAAGGCGTGTAAATTTGAGTTTGAAGGCTGATCATTTGAAGAAGCATAACATTTGCAAGCAATCGATGGGATGCATTTTAAATAAGGTTTTTCTTAAACTCATCCCAAATGGTAGAGACCTAGATCTAATTACAAGCTAGAGGCCCATCACATGTGTTAATGTCTCATATACAATTCTCGTAAAGGCTCTTGCTCTCATGATTAAACATATTCTCCGTAAGATTGTTTCATTAAAGAGAGTTTCATCTTATCACTCATTTCTTTTTAGCTCTTATATTCTTAATTCCAGCAATAAATTTTCTGACATTACTTTGGATACTGGGATGTGCAGGTGGCATTTTGACATGCCTAAGATTCTTGAAGGTTCTATAACGATTTTATCAGATGCAGGGCTTGGGATGGCCATGTTTAGTCTAGGTGAGTTAGTTTTAGAATACAGCCTAATCTCTCTGTTTTTTATTCTGAAAGATAAAAAAATTTGCTGATCATTGGAAGCCCTGAGCCAAGAATACTTATTTTAGCTAGTATTTACCAATTGATATCTTCTTGACATTTTCCTCTCAAGAAAATTGCTCTCTGAAAAATTGAAGAATTGCTAAGACTACAGATAATTTATGGAAAAAATAATATTGTACAGAATATTGAAAAGCATTTCATGCATATGTATTGTTATTGTTTCTTATAGTTATTCTTGTGATAATAGGCAATCGATGTATCATGTATTCCTCTGTTGTCAACAGAAATAAGTAAACTTTCTACAAGGTTCCATTACCGTCTCATTATTCTCTAAACAGTTTATAACCTATAGATTTCATCTTGCATAAATAGAGACTGACCAATGATTTAACCCCAATTCCAAAAGATATTGCAGGCATTGGCCAATGGCTATAAGGACTATAGAAATAACATTAGGAGTGAAACTGTGTTTATAGCTGTGGGAATTCTGAATCTTCTCAATTTTTTTTTGAGCAAAACATGCAGAGCTTATTGCAAATGATTCACAGAAATTTTTGGATGGCAGGCTTATTCATGGCTCTTCAAACAAGACTTATAGCATGTGGGAAATAAAACGCAATATTTGGAATGGTTCTTCGATTCCTTACTGGACCGGCAGTTATGGTAGTTGCTTCAATTGCAGTTGGTCTTCGAGGCCGCATTTTGCATATTGCAATTGTGCAAGTGAGCTCTTCTGTTTTTCATTCGATAATGCCTCTGTTTTCTTTGATAATGGCTGTCAGCAGACAATGCACAAGTAACAGATCAGACAGGTTCACTTAAGGAGCTTTTGTAGAGCTATATATAGTATATACTATATATTGCATTTCAGGAATCTAGTTTGACCTATATAAATCCTCAAATGTGCAACGTACAGCCACAATGTTTTGTATAACTGTATATACTATATTTAGAAAATCTTCTGACCTATATAAATCCTCTAAGGGGAAATATGTCACTATCAGAATACCAACCATATTTTCCCCTTCAGAGCAATATATACTTGATTCTCTAGATCCGGAGAGATCGCAAACTTTAACAGTAGCCCTTCATAATGCTATCACAATTCTCATTCTCTCCTCTTAGAATCATCAGGCAACTGAAACCCCATCAATCCAAGTAAATTTGATGCAGGACCTGGAAAGCCTTGTTGTGAAGAGAACGAGTCCAGGAGACTTTGAACAAGGTTAACATCAATATCAACAGGTCTCAAATCTTCATCCTCAGTCCCTTTAACATCTGATTGTGCCTGCATACAAATTGAAGCTACTGATTTGTCAATATGATGAATGCAAGGAGAGGAACAAAATTTTGAAAATAATAGAATAAATAATTTAATTATAATGTAATCTATATTTTTTATATACGCCAGCCAGTTTTAGATAAACAGAAGTAATAAAAAGATTTAACTTAACACTTGCTGGGATAAAAGGTTCTAGCTTAAAGCATAACACAACCTGGAACATAACAAATTTTGCACTCAACTATTGAGAACTGGCCATAGTATTCGTTAAAAAGACTATTTTTACTTATATATTGTAATATTGAGTACATAATGAGCTTGGGTGGCACTTTTCTTGCCTCGAAGATGATATAGGATGCATTCTGAAACCAAGACAACTAGAGTGCACTCTGCAACTGTGGGACATGACTCATATGCCCTTAAATGTAATAGAGGAATCTAAATAACTTTATGATGATAATGATTCCTTAGAAGAGAGGACATATCTATAACGTATGAAGTGTTATCAAAAATCCCTGAAGACGTGACTCTAAAAGACATGTGACTATTGTCTTCTAATGAGCCTGTAATTAATAAAAAAATTATAAGCATAAGAAGTGACTTGTACATGACTGCCTTTACAGACCATAACTTCCTTTCTATTTAACAAAAGAATAACATATTATATATTGTCAGAATCAACTCAGGATGAACTTTACAATGGTAACATCAATAATATGGCCTTGGATATCCAACCAGATAAATTGAGGCAAAAAACTCCTATACAGGGTATAAGGTGTTGCCTAGAGGCACAACAGTGGAGAGCCTGGACCAAAAGTCAATAAAGAATCAAAACTCTCTCAACTTGCCATCCGTTAGTGTGTAAAGCATGGACCTAAATTTGCTTCAGAATTTGTTAATTTTTGTTGAAGATGATAGAAGTTGGCAGGCCAAAGTGCACCTAGGGATGAGTGAAGAGGAGCTTTGTGGCTTCTTACCCAGTTTCCATGTTTGTGCAAGGATTAAAAATATGAAACTTTGGATTCCATTGTCCATATAATGCAGATATTCAATAATAGCTTGTTTGAAACTCAAATATCATTCTACATACAATTACAAATGCCATGAATTATGAACAGGTGACAGATTTCTCCATTGTCTGTTGTGAAATCAGGTCAAAAAGTGAAGTCACAAAACTTGCAAGTCAGATTCATACAGTCAATACGACTCACAATTGACTTAGGAGTGTCACACATACTCGCAAATTAAAATTCCATGCATGACTCAAGGTCGAGTTAATTCTCAAAGGAATTACAGATATTCCTTAAAGAGCAGAGTCAGGCACTGGATTCTACATCGACTCAAAAATTCTGGTAACACTAATTGCCAAAAACACACTCAGACTATGTGACAATTTGAAACATCTCCCAAAAAGTGGATCACACACAGCCCCCTAAGTCATAGAGACCTTTTTACTACAAAGAATAAGTCTGGTAAGACTAATTGCATAAAGCACTGAAACTAACAATTTGATTCATCTCCCAAAAGGTGGATTGCCCAAAGCCCCGTTAAGTCATATAAAGACCCTTCTATCGGAAAAAACAAATTTATTCTCTACATCGTGTGGAAAATCCAAGATTAAGATAGTTGAGAACTTGAGTGAAATCCATCTAGTAAAGCAAGATCTACTACCATTAATTGGTGAAAGAAGGCTGGCAAACAGGAATTCAACCCATTTTCTTATGAAGATACTTTATTCAAATATCCCCTTCCTTCTACTTGTATAATATCCATCAAGTTCAAAGAAACCTTAGATCATTTACTGGAAATGGAGATTAAAGAAATAACGTTAAAGATGCCAGGAAAGAGGCTTAAAAGGAAGAAACTACAGGAGGCACCTTATTCTTATCCCCAGCTGAGGAAAGATCTTCTGCACAAACAAAACTTTTTGTTAAAGAAGTTTTCTTTAGTTCATCCTTCAACGCATCTGAATAAGCATCCATAAAAGTGTTACTAGGTTCTTCAACCCCTTTTGTAGCATCGGGCCAACTGTTATCACTGTCCATCTCATCTGCAAATAATACCAAAGCCAAAATAAATTAGTACAAGAAAACATCAAATCTATATCACTAGTTTTCATGGTAAACCAATGTAACACCCAAAGAATGTAATGGTTGAGGGCAATCCACAAAAACCCAAGATGTGGTTACAGATAAGCCAAAGAAAACCTAGGAGTGAAAAGGTTTTGATTCCAAAATTGTTGTTGAACTATGCATAAGAAAAAACATTCTAGAGACTGTCATAAATCCATTCTTAATTGCCTTCATTGTCATGGACTGTCATAAATCCATTCTTAATTTCCTTCACTCCTCCCATAGTTTCCTATCAAATTCCTTCATTAAAAGAAGCCTTGAACCCGTCATAAAACTTGCCAAAGAGGACTGTCATGCCCAACCAATAACCAAGTTGTTCTGACAGTAATTTCACAAACATTTTTACTTTGAGGAATTTAGGAAGGAAATTGGAACTTTCTTATAATCTCTTTGTCAAAAATATAAGCATATGGACACCATCATTTTTTGACTAAAAGGTACTATTGCTGCTGTTACAATACAATTTGCTTGGGCTGGAAATAGTTGTCTTGACATTAGTGTGAAATCATTTTCACTTTGCAAAAACAAAAGTAACTTGGAAGTTGCCTATGTCATTGAAGTGTTTATTCACATACGTTTGGCCATTGCATTTGATTGTTTTTCAAGATATAATTTTGATTGACTGGAAATAGCTTTCACGACATGTCTTGTTACTTGGAAGATTGATTTTTGCAATTTTGAAGTAAATTGAAGATACAAATTGATACAGTTGTATCATTTCATTTGGGATATGATGGAAATCAACCACCTCTGATAGTCCTATGGAGCAAATTTGCATTTTTCATTTGCCTCATTTCTATTTCGAAGTTGCACTTTGTTGACTTCAACATATGGATGGAAATTTGATATAATGATATATTTGTTAGTGGTTGTCATTCTCTCATTTTCTAAAGTTCCACTGATTTATCATAAACCATTCATTGCTATCTACGCTTAACATAGGTGCTCATATTACCTTTCTATAAATGGAAAGTCTGATAATAATTTTTTTTGGGCTTACTTGAAACATTTGCATTTATTCTGACTTAAACAAATAACTAGCTTTGAACAACCATACTCATTCAAACATACTACTCTTGGAAGAGCTATATATTTGATACATGACTTAATTGAGCATATCAAAACTTGAAGCAAGTCTTTGTCATCCAAATCATATATATATTTCTTGCACACATACATTTGGTCAAAGCTATTAATCATTTGTCATTTTATCTCACGATTGTTACTTCATGCATAGCTTACTGATATTTGTTTCTGGGCACTTTGTTAGCAACATTCGCTTTATTGTAGTAATTTCACAATCTATACAAACATCAAGGTGTGTCTCCAGTAATCTGGCATTTGTATTTTTTTTTTAAAACACTTATAGTCGTCGGTTAAGTGATGGCCTGTAGGTGATTTTTTTTTTTTAATTCAATACCGTCGCTTAACCGACGTTTAAGTTTTCATAATCCGTCGGTTAAGAGATGGGTTTCTTTGGTGAAATGATGGCCATGCTGTAGAAGCGACGGCCTGTAAGTGTAGTTTTTTCTTTTAATTTCTCCACCAACGCTTACGTTTTCATTATCGTCATTTAAGCGACGCATGTTTAAAGTTTAAATGATAAATAATATGAATTAGATGTCGGATAACTGACGATTTACATTTAACCAACATTAATTAACCGATGCTTACGTTTTCCTTATCGTCATTTAAGCGACGCGTGTTTAAAGTTTAAATGATAAATAATATGAATTAGATGTCGGATAACCGATGATTTACATTTAACCGACGGTAATTAACCGACGCTTACGTTTTCCTTATCGTCGTTTAAGTGACGCGTGTTTAAAGTTTAAATGATAAATAATATGAATTAGATGTCGGATAACCGACGATTTACATTTAACCGACGGTAATTAACCAACGCTTACGTTTTCATTATCGTCGTTTAAGCGACGCGTGTTTAAAGTTTAAATGGTAAATAATATGAATTAGATGTCGGATAACCGACGATAAACTGAGCTGTTGCTTAACCGACAGATTGGAAAGGTGTTGGATAACCGACAACAATCCACCGACGCTTAAAAAAAATCATAGTGTCGTACATGCGACAGGAAAGTGTCGAAAATCCGACAATACGGCCGTTGGATTTTGGATCGAAATGTAGTAGTGATATTTGGAATCAATCAATTGTGATGAAAATTGAAGTTCCAAAAGCCTCTCATGGTACCCTAAACCAAAATGATCAAAAACATTTATGCTTTCTACTAAGTCATCAGAATAATCCACTAATTGGACATTGTGACCTTCATTGGTTAGGGTTTCCATTGTTAAAACCCTATCTTTGGCCTTGAAACTTTTTCATCATTCCCGAACTCAATTTGAACATCATCAATATCATTTACTTGTTCACATACAATTTTTAGATTAAATTTATTCATATTGTCTACTACTTAATCTTCATAAGTATTATTTAATATAATACATGCATGTTTAGATGATTTTGCTACATAAATCCTTGAAATGCACTATTTATGAGAGAAAGTGCTTCATTATATTTCTATATAATTTCTTCTAAGGATTGCTTTCCATTATCATACAATACCTTTTATTCTTGATGAGAAGGAAAACCATAGCTTCTAGTCAAAAGATTCTATAAATTTTTAGTGATATATATTGGTTGCATTGTTTTACTCCAATAGAAATTATTTGTGCCAATAGGTTTAGAAAACATAATATTGCTCATCTAAACTCTAAAATGAGCAAGAAAGAAATGCATGATGCAAAATCACTACAACTTATCCCACTCCAAATTGGCAAAAAAACACCTATCATCAAAACAAGACTTAACCCACACACACATGCATAATAAAGGCATAATTTTTAATATCTCAAAACATAATTTTGAACCTAAAAATGTGTAACCATTGAACAAACGTTTTTGGTACTAAAATAAACCTATATTAAACCCTTATGAAAAACTCTCTTTTTTACCCATTTACAAACTTTACCATAAATTTCCAATCTTTTTAATTTCTCAAAATTCAAAATTCTCCAATCTCTCACTTTATATAACAAACTAAATATATGTTTTTAAATAATAACCAATCATATATATTTTAATGATAACCACTACAAATAATAACCACAAATTAAATCAAAATATATTTTTTTAAATGATAACCAATCATATATAATTTGCAAAGTTGTTCATATAACCCAAATAATATTTTATTTTCCTAATTGATTAGTAGAAATTCATTATTGTATTCCTATTATGTCGTATCAAGAGTTAGTTGCATATAAGACTCAAAATAGTAAGTGTTATATATGAAACTCATGTGCATAAATGGCTTGTCTTAGCCAGTTGTAAGCTCCTTTGTCCATCCAGTTTTTATCTCAGTTTTTAACCGTAACATTGTTTGTTTTGTGCATATATATTTAATATTTTTGTGTATATTTATTAAATATATTAAAAAAACTAAGTTGAGAAATTTAAGGATTCCATAAAGTAATAAAAATCTCAATTCTTTACCATAAAAATGTACTACATAACACCGTAAAATATTTTTGTTTCGTGCACATATATATATATATATATA
>LPNX010643268.1:63038-82248 GCA_001517045.1 Pseudotsuga menziesii
TTTTGTTTGTTTGCATATATACTGATTTGTTTTTAAATAAGATGCAAAATTTAAAGGTTGCATAAACTCATAAAAAAATTAATTGTCCATCCAATTTGCATAGCTTAACATGGTGAAGTAATTTTTATTTTGTGCATAAATAGTAAATATATATTTGTTTTAAACTAAGTTTTAGATGACACGTAAACATGGTGAAGTAGTTTTCTTTTTATACTCCATAGCATAACATGGTGAAGTAGTTTTTATTTTGTGCATATATATTAAATATTTTTTTTTTAAACTAAGTTTTAGTTGGCACCCTAGAGAAATTAGATGGAAATTGTATGGTATAACATAACACAGCATACCACCGTGAAGTAGTTTTTTTAGATGGAACTCGTGGGAGAGAAAGAAGTTCGCAAATTAATGGATGCCCATGGATTTTATTATGTTGGGTTAAAACCTATAATTTTTTAATACGTATATATTAATCAAATTAATAAAAATAATTGGATTTTTTTTAATGTTATAATAAAAAATGTGTTGTGAACTACCAAAGAAAAGGGTAAACAAAGAATGGAATTGCTACTTGAAATCAAAGAATCAAAGAATAAATAAAAAAATCAAATTGTAACATGTTAGACACATCTAAACCGGTTATCAAAATCAAATGTGACTAGATACGGGTCGATGCAAAAGTAAGAATAATTGAGATTTCAATTAAAAAAATAGATTATTAATCCCAAAAACACAAGATGAGGTGATAAAATTAAGTGAGAAAAAGATACAAATTTCAACCAAATCACTCACATCTAGCCATTGAAATTGAAAAGCGTCTGACCTTTTTGCCACATGAAGAGGCCATTTTGTCAATAGAATTAACTACCTACCAGACATCACTATATCTGTATGGAACATGATAATAAATAGAGTTTTAATATTTATGGCATTATTGTCTCTTGCATAACTAGTAATATGTAACTATAACCCAAAACAATTTAAAACTGCACAAAAAAGTTGCCATAAAAGATGATACATTTGGGATGACGAATATTATCTTTTGGCAAAAAATATTATTTGGTCGATCTAATGAATACATGTAGAAGTTGTAAAATTTTATACAAAAATAGGGGGTTTTGGCGCTAAGAAAGGTAAAAATAAGTGATAAAAATTTATAGAAAATTGGGGGGGTTTTGGCACAAAGAAATGTAAAATTTTGGGTCAAAGGTAAAATATGGAGGGCTAAATAAGTGTTGGAAATTTCAAGTTCTAAAAATAGGGGGCTAAGGAAGGATTAAATATGAATTTTACTGGAAATCAAGGGCGAAGAGAGTTTTTTAGGTAACTTTGGGAGGATTATTTGTATTTTCATTATTATTGGTTTAATAAATATTGGATGAATGTATCAAAATTTTAAAAGAACTTCTCATATTAAAATTTTCCTATTAATTTTTTTAGCTCCCTTAATTTCTCCCATGGGAAAAATTCCTCCCCTCAATGTTTCCTTGATTCTCTCTCTCTCCATAGCCATCAATACATCGGATCCAGTCATCATCATAGTTGCTTCCATAGTCATCTTCTAGTCAATCATCGAATGGTACTATATGTCATTGAAAGTTTCTACAAAGCTGACCCTTTTTCATGTTGGGTGTAGGGCTAATCCTCATCCAGGTCTTCATCATATATACGAGAAATCCATCATGTAGGTACATCCCAGGACCTTCTTTACATTTCCACGTAAATAACCTGCATCTCCTACCGTCATCTCGTTGTATCGAGATCATCTCTTTGTACTAAACAAAATAAAACACACACATAGTACAACCAAAATGCAAACCACATGTGTTCTACCAACATAGGAACATGTCAGGATCTAACCTACATCTACCACTATGCAAGATTCTCCTAGAAGTACACCAAGTACATTACGTCTCTCTACAATCAACCTGTGTTCTACCAACATATGAGAACTTTCCAAGTGCACACTAAGTTCATTGTGACCTCATCATATCCAACATGGGAACACACATACACGAGGACTAATTAAAACTGAACAACCTACGTACCACACTAGGATATTTTATGTTTTGGTCAACCTCAAGGACTTATTACATCCGAACAACCTACGTCCATGATCTTTTTCATTCGGACAACCTTCGAGGATTGATTATGTCCAAGCAACCTATGTACCACGCCAAGACTCTCTATTTACACTCAAAAAACCTTTAGGACTTATGACATCCGATCAACCTATGTACTATGCCAGGACTCTCTATTTACACTTGGATAACCTGTACCTGGACTGATTACCTCCAAGCATAACCTACGAGCTTTGTTGGGATTGATTACATCTGAGGACAACCTACAAGACTGATTATGTCCGAGCAACCTACGTACTACGCTAGGACTCTCTATTTACACTCAGACGACCTATCTCATTTCCCATGTGAGATCCCATGAATTTGTGTCTTATGGTCTGTGGTCATCTTCTAGCATAGAAACACATCAAGATTGATTACATCAAAGGATAACCGGTGAGCTTTTTCGGGACTGATTACATCCAAGGACAACCTATAGGACTCATTACGTCACCAAGAAAACATGTATATCCAACTATTCTAGAACTCATCACTCTCTCTTTCGATGGGTCTTGTTCTAGATCACACCAAGTATTTCTCTGAAGTACTCAAACTTCACTATGGCTAGAGGATTGGTCAATGCATCGGCTATCTTCTCGTCTGTTGCCACATGTTGGAGCTTCATTTCTCCTCTCTGCACCATATCCCTAATATAGTGGAACTTGATCTCTATGTGCTTCGACTTGTCATGGAACACTTGGTTCTCTAATAGTTCCATTCAACTCTAGTTATCAGAGAAGATACAATTTGCTTCTAACTAGAGATCAAACAAATCATATAGTAGCTTCCGCATCCATATGTCCTCATAACTAGTCGAGCAAGAGAAAACATACTCTGCCTCACCTGTACTTAGCGCCACATATGATTGATTCTTGATAAACTAGGAGATCATGCCAGATCGCAAACTAAAGTAGCAACCTGAGGTTCTCTTCCTATTAGTGGCGCTACCTACCCAATCTGAATCAACATAACTATGCAAGTTAATCTTCCGATTCGCATCATACTTGATCCCATAATCAATCGTACCATTAATTTAGGTACCTCAATACATGCTTTACAGAAACCAGGTGAACATGTGTCGAATCCATCAAGAACTGGCTCAGGGTGTTCACAGCAAATCATATGTCTAGTCTCATATTCACCAGGTACATCAATGAGCCAATCATCTAATGATACATCATGGCATAAACTAACTCTGATGAAGCATCACACATAAGCTTCAAGTTCGATGCCATAGGTGTGGCTATTGCGTTGCAGTACAACATTTTGAATCTCTTTATAATCTCCACTGTATACTTTCCTTGACCAAGGAAAATCCCATCTACATTCTGCCACACCTCCATTCCTAAGAAGTAATGCATCATCCCTAGGTATTTCATCTCGAACTGAGTTTAAAGTCTCCTCTTTGCATATTTAATGAATTCGACATTTCCCGTTAGGAACAAGTCATCGACATATAACAGGAACATCACTATTTTCCTTCAACCTTGAAGTAAAGGTTGGAATATTCTTTACTCTTAGTAAATTCTAACCTCATCAAGAAGCTATACATCCTGTCGTACCATGTCCTATGTGCTTGTTTCAATCCATACAAGGCCTTCTTCAATTTGCACACATGAGTCTGCATTTCATGTGTATCAAATCCTAGTGATTGTTCTACCTACACTTCCTCCTCGACTACACCATTCAGGAATGTTGTATTGGCATCCATCTGGTGTATCTTCCACCTCATAACTACAGAAAATGCAAGTATAGATATAATGGAAGTGTACCTCTCTACTGGTGCAAATCTCTCGTCATGGTCTATGCCTTCTTTCTGTGAGAAGCCTCGTCCTATGAATCTTGACATGTATTTCTCGATGTTGTAATCTGCATCATGCTTGATCTTGTATATCCACTTGAAAGTCATGATGGACTTCCTTTTCGGTCTTAGAACTATCTCCCATACATCATTCTTCATGATCGACTGATACTCCTCGATCATGGCATCCTTCCATTATTTATTTTATGCATCGTCTTCATAGGTGGATGGTTCCTTCTCAATGATGTCACACATTAGGGCCACATAGTTGTTGTAAGGCTTTGGTCTTTTCCTTTCTCTATGCATCCCTTCTAGAGCACCATACCTTTATACTTCGTGTATGATCTCTCATGCCCATGTTGGTTTCCTCTTGTGGGATTCCTTATCATGATTTTTTTGTATAGGATCTTGTGGTTCTGCCATTTCATGATCTTCATGGTGTTCATGTTCTAACTCTCGTTCCTTCAGGTTCCTAGACCTCTTCAATAGGTATCCTCCTAGATCTAGACTATGTTGAGTCCTCATTAAAGGTTACATCTCTACTTATATCAATCTTCTTGAATCCTGTGAAGTATATTCGGTAGTCCTTTGATGTATCATTGTATCCTACAAATATAACCTTTCTCCTAGAAGGATCGAGCTTAGTCCTCTTCTCCTTTGGGATATGTATGTACACTGGGCAGCCAAATATTCTGAGATGGCTGAATTCTAGTTTCTCTCCTAATAAATCCTCTTTGGGAGTCTTGTTGTCAAGTACTCAATGAGGAGTACGGTTATGTACATACACAATTGTAATTGTTGCTTCTACCCAAAGGTGCATTGGAATATCCTGGTCATGTAGCATTGATTTTGTTGCTTCCATTATGGTTCGGTTCTTCTATTCTGCAACCCCATTTTGATTAGGATTGTATGGATTACTCAACGCCCTCTTAATCCCAGACTCTCTGTAAAGTTCCTTGAATTATTCTGAGATGAACTCTCCTCAATTATCTAATCATGGAGTCTTGTTCTTCCTTTTAGTGTTGTTCTTGACCTAGGCTTTGTATTCTTTCAACTTACTTCATACTTCATTTTTCCCTTTCAATAACTATATCCAAGTCTTACATGAGAAATCATTTATAAAGGAAACATAGTACACATACCTGCTTAGTGAGATGGAAGACATGGGCCCACATACATATGACTATACTATCTCCAATATTGATTTATCTTTACTTTCACTGCTGGGAAATGTCTTCTTTGTGTTCTTTCCTTGTGCACATCCTTTGAAAATTCCTTCATGCTTTTCTTGGATTTCCAAAAGTCCTGATACTTCTTTGTTTAGAATCGGTAGTGCATTTCATGCACATGTGAAAGCCTTTGATTCCATAATTCACTTGGTTATATTGACTCATGAACCAATGATTGCTCAGGGTGTCCTTTTAGTTTGTACAATCCTCCATATAGTTCTCCAACCACTATTGCATCATTTATTGTCTTTTGTTTATGCCACATTAGAACTTGGCCATAAACAAATGCAATTCTCATTCCCTTTGCATCTAGTGCAGAGATGGAGAGAAGATTCTTCTTCAATCCTGGGAAATATAGCACATCCTTCATCTTTAAATATTTTCCGTAGTCTAGCTTGTATGAAGCTTCTCCACTCCCTTTTATGAATTATTGATAATCATCCCCAAGTTTCACTTGTGAGGTCACTCGTGCTCTGAGATATTGATGAATGATTCTTTGTATCCCATCATGTGTTTAGATGCCCCACTATCCACAAGCCAATTATTGCTTCCATGTGAGATAGTGCCTATGAGTGTTGATATTAGAACATACTCTTCATCTGAATTGTCCTTCTCTCTTCTGAATCTTTTGTTTTTTGGTTCATTGTCTTCGGAGGTATGAGCATAATGTCTCTTCTTCCTGTTGGGACAGTCTCTTGCAAAGTGTCCCTTTTTCATCACAAGTGTAGCATCAGATGTTGGAAGGATACTTTCTTAACTTCTTTTGTTTCTTGTCCTTCTTCTTGTTGTGATGGTGTTTCTCCTTCTTCTTATGGTTCTTCCTAGTGTGAACAGTGAGAGCTTCATCTTTAGTTGCTCCCATCTTCTCGTGTCTTGTTATGAGTCGATCTTCTTCTTGTGTGAATGTTTCTCAGAGTCGGATGAGAGAGATTAGCTTTCCTTGCACAGATTCCTTGAATGAATGAATCCCATGATCTTGGGAGTCCCTTCAAGGTAGTGATCACAATTTCTCCTTCTTCTACATTTTCTTCGACTGCTTCAAGTTGTTCCTTAATTTGACCAACCCTTGTGAAGTAGGAATGTATAGTATTTGAGTTCTATATCTTCACATTCTTTATTTGGTTCCTCAATGTCATCTTTTTGTTGATGTTCTTTCCTTCAAATATCTCTGTCAAAGAATCAAATACTTCCTTCGGTGTCTTAAAGGATGACATGTGGGGGATGAGGTGATCCTTAATAGAATCTACAATGATTCTCTTGGCCTTAACCAATTTACTCTTATGAGTATCCTTAGCCTCATCTCCCTCTGGCTATGGAAATTTTCCCCTGATATACCGATCCAAATCATTCTCTTCAAGGATCAGGGAGATTTTGTACTTCCATGATCAAAATTTATCAACTCCTCTAAGCTTGTCCTCAAGCTGAGTATGGTGATTCATATTTTGAATGAGAACCTAAAATGGAAATATCAAAAAGTTAGATTTTATCAAGTTGAGGTGTCCGACCTAGTTCTGGAGCTGGATGACATAGGGTTTGTTAAAGAAACCCTAATTTTCCAAACTTGGAGTTTGGTAATTATGTTTGGACGGAAAGATGCTTCTCCTTGAGGTGGTTTGCTCAGCAAGGTATTTTTCTGAAGATTGAGGTGGGAAGCCTCAAAAACTTGATGCCATAGTTTCTCTCAACACTAGTTTCAGGGTCAAAAATGAAACTTCTTCAAATTTGATTATGCCTCTACCAAAAGATGTGCCTCTCTAGGGTGAGTTATCCTATCCCACTTTTCTTGATGATCTATGGAGGGAAGACCTTGAACTAGGAAGCCCTAGTTTTCGATGTTGCATAATGCCTTATTTTAGAGAGGATTTGATACCATGTTATTTTTCTATTCTAACTATATTGATTAGTATCTTTATTTGAAAGAATAATAAGTACAGGAAGATACACAAGATAGAGCGGATACACAAGACACAAATATTTTCACTAGGGAAACAATAAAGGAGAAAACCCTGCAAACTTCCTCAAAATAGTTCCTTCACAAATACTATATCACAAGATGATCAAACCCAATGAGAATAATTCTTCTGCAGCTATCTATCTCTCCTCCTTTTGTCTCTTTCTCCTCATGTGAACTTGAGTGAGTGAGTGTATGTGTAAATGAGGGAGGGTGCCTCCATATTTATACCTTTCAAGTGACAGACCTAATACAAGATTGCAGTTTACCTCTTACCCTAACAGGACCAACTTCTTCTAGAGAGACTCCAAAAATACATTACATGATGTTACACTAGGGACTATTTCCCCGACTTATAATAGAGGTTCTACCTCAAGGTCCATACACAATAATGACATATTGAAAGGAGCAAAACACATCTCCGATGGGAGTACAACAACATACAATGATCATATACATCATAATATCTTCTAAAGTTACAAATACATCAACATTTATTTAATAGGATAGACCCAAAGGCACCTTATACATTCGCCTCATAAACATCACTAATGAGCCCCTTAGACTGCCTGAAGGGATACCTAAAACGGTTGTTTCTTGGATGCTTGAAAATGGCTAAATTATTGCATCGATTAGATTCATATAGGTTGATGGTTCTCTCACTATTTGGTTTAAGACCTTAGATTTCCCTTAACTCTAGTGCATTGGTGAGTCTATATGGAAACCCCGTGACATTATGTTTCCAGTGATATATATCTTGTATTAGAAACAGTGTTTGGAATCCCTCTAGTTACATGCTTCCTATTGTACCCAGTTCATATGAATTTCATTATACTTGTTAGATTCTTACTCTTAGACGTTTGATTCATTACATTTGTTGGACCCCTTCAAATCCAATAGTGCATCAGTTAGTGTGATTTAGCATTCTTTGAGAATTTCATTGTTTCAGTACCAGTTCTTCAAATTAGCCATGGTTGTACCATGATGACATTCCAAATTTTAGTCCATCTTGGACACCTATGATGAACACAACAATTATCCATGCATTGATCAGGTCCCCTTTGGGTCTCAATCAATTTTTAGTTTGAGACATTGATACAGGCGTGGGAATGCCCACATCATCCATATATTTTAGATTATATGAACCTCATTCATGTTGCGCGTTGTATTTGAAGGTAAGGTCCCTTGTAGTCATATCGAAGGGTAAGATACCTCCTATGCAGTCTCCATTATTTATGCCACTGTCACTCTTATCTCCTAGAAAATAAGATCATATGATGTATGTCCTCCATACGATGAGCTCCTGGACCCACACATCAAGGGGCAATCTATTAACACTTAAATTTTGTCCAGTTACCATGTAATTATCCCCGCCGTACATATACATCATTACCACATTTCATTTCCACCCCTTAGACATTCATTAAAACAAAAATCAAAGTCGCACACCAAAAAGGGCTATTTTACAAATTAAATTGCTCAATTATCTCAAAATAAATGAACCTTTGCACTTACTTGATTTTTGGATGTTTCTCTTTTTAGCCTCAACAAGAAGAAGAAACTTGGCATGATTCCTATGATATCCCATAATGGATAGAATGATCAAAAAATAAAAGGAAAAAATAAAAAATCAAAGCCTAATCCTTATATCAAAGCTATCCATTATGCTTATAAATGAACCCTCAAGGTCCCTCACTCAAGACCAATTTCTCCATCCATTGCTCTAATCATTACTCTACAAAAATATCCCCAAGATCAAATCTCCCTTTCTTGTTCTTTTCTCACCTTGTTGGAGATCACATACGTGACGTGTGGTCTAAGGATCATGCACTGCAAGGAGAAGCAGACCCTCCCTTCGACAGCTACTAGGGTCCCTTCCATTGTAGCTCATAGGTGACACTTACCCCTGTAAAATTTCATTTTGATAATGAAAACACATTCTTTATTCTTTAAATGATGTTGTTTGTATTGGTTTGCTTGATTAATAATGCATAGAAATGTTAAATTAGATTTGCTTTCATTGTTAGTTAGCTTTGTCTTCTTGGTAGAGTAGTCATTTTAATTTATGTTCTATTTTTTTCTTGTATTTCCATTGAAACTCTATTAAGTTTAGCACAACCCTTAGTAGGTTCTTTTTGGCACATGCTAGTGTGAAAACACCAGAAACAATGTTAGAAGAATTACATTCATCTCCTATAGTAGGTTAATATGAAAAGGTTGGCCATTCAATCATTTTAAGATAGCATGAAGAGTGAAAATTGTAGCTTCATGGATGAATGTTACATGTGTAAATGGGATAAGGATGAAACAATGAATCCACTTGGGGCATTACATCCCCTACCTATCCTTGCAATAATTTGGGATAACATTTCCATTAACTTTGTCACTGAAAAAACAAATATGCCATTGTGGTGTTAGATGGTAGTCTTTCTAAATATTCCCATGTTTGTTCCTTACAACACCTATTTAATATGTCCATAGTAGCACAACTCATCATGTATCATTTTTTCAAATTACATAGCATGCCTACTTTAATTATGATGAATTGTGATCCTAGATTCAGTAACAAGTTCTATCAAAAGTTGTTTAAACTGCAAGGCACATGCGCAACCTATCAATCCTAAATAGATGGTAAGTGGAGGTGATCAATAAGTGTCTCAAAACTTATATATTTTGTTTTTCAATGGACCGATAGGCCTAATGGGTCCAATTGATACATGTTGTAGAATGGTGGTACCATCTATCCAGGTGCTACCAAAATGTCACCCTATGAGGTTGTCTATGGGTAAGAAAACCCACCCTTAACCTCTTATTTACCATGCACATCCAAGATTCAAGTAATGAACATAAATCCTAGCACAAAAGATAACATTCTCTTTACACTCAAGGACAATTTGGTTATGTCTCAAAATAGAATGGACCAACATGTAGATTAGTATTTCTTGAAGTGCCACTTTGAAGAAGGGGAGTTGGTGTTTCTTCACCTCCAACCATGTAAGAAGACAACTCTCAAAGAGAAGAGTTACAAAAATATAGCACCTAAGTTCTATGGTCCATATCCGATACTAAATCTAGTTGGAAAAGTCTCCTATATATAGAATCGACTAGCCCACTCCAAGATCCACCCATTATTTCGTGTGCCATGTTTGAAGAAACTAGTTAGACCAAATTGTAGCATTTAAATGATCCCCCCAAATTGATGGAGAGGGTTCCATTTAGCTATAGCCTGAGGAAATATTGGATAAATTAGAGAATTGTCTACTCCAATACATTATCCATAAATTTTGGATGCAATGGAAGGATATGCAACCCAAAGATGCCATATGGGAACAAACACTATTTTACAATAGTTTTCACATCTCCAACCTTAAGGACAACACTACTTTTGAAGGTTAAAAGCATTTTAAGGTCCTACTCCAACCCCTCTATTTATGGGTACTTAGGTTGTTAAGGAGTTATTTAATTGATGTATGACATCCATCCTCTTTGAATAAGTCCAATTAGATAGTTGGTATGTGGTTATTAAGGTAAATGGCCATCATTATTCAAAGGAACACTAAGTAGTTGGTACTCATGGAGGAATGTGGCTAAATCATTAATGTAGGGGGGTTAGAGTTTGGGGTTTGGGGTAGAAAGAAACTATTTATAGAGGCATAGTGTTATCTAATATTTTGTCAATATGTATTTTATATTTTCCCATTTGGAAACTCCATACACAAAGAGGCATGTGAATATTTCTCACATTTCTTAATATCAATAAAGGATTACCCATTCTATAAGTTCAATACTCAATTATGTTTCTTTTGATTTCTATGGATTGAATTTAATCATGTAGTTTTATTGATTCTATGTTTTTTTCTATATAGGTGTGTTACATTTAGGACCCCAAAAAATGTGTAAGGCTCAAAACAAGCTTTGAAAGTTCAGAAACTGAAATAGCCAAATTTGGAATCTGTCTTAAGATGGCCTTGGAAACATCATAAATCTATTTTTCCCAATCCATAAAATAAATCAAGACGGGAAAACAAATATGTCAGTTCATTTTGGATCATACCTTCCCATTTTAGGAGGCTTTTGGTCCCTAGATAGTTTTATAGAGAAAGTGAAAATTTCCATTCGAGTTCCTCCTTATGGTGTCCACCTTAATTCTTTTAGAAGTGGTTTCTTTTTAAGGCTTCTTGCTCCCAACTTGTTGTTAGACCTTTTGAATCAAAAATACCATGAGATTAACATGAGTTCCTACTAAAGGGTACCTTGTCCATATAATGTTTCCAACCTAAAATAGAACTATAATTCCATGATTTGGTGTCTTCCACTCTTTCCTATATTGGTTATAATGAACTTAATACTTTAATGGTGTTCTTCTATAGTTATGTTACACTCTTGTAGAGTTCCCTCCTTTCTTGAAATATTCTCATCCCATGAGCTTCTATTCTTTAGTAATATACATACACCTTTCTTACTATCCTTGTGGTGCAATAAGTGGTGTTTTCAAATCAAGTAAAGATGAAGAGAATATATGGACAATATTGTCATAATAAAGTGCATTAACAACAAACAAAAAAATCTCATTATTGTTTATCACTTCTACCTACTCCCCATGTGTTGATACACCTAGGGTACATGAAGGTGTTGATGGTTTTATTTCACCTTTATTGTCACCAAGTAGTAGTGAAGAAGTGGTATTGCTCAAATATCAAGAATCTCATTTCATAAATACTAATAAAAATAGCATTAAACACGAGTGCAAAAAAATTGATGTTAACACTCCAATTGAATTAGCGCAAGACATATAGTGTTTACATGATTTGAAACATCACTATGTGGGATTTTAAATAGGAATATAATTTGGCCTAGATGTTGTCATTAATACATTTGGGCAGATTTTTCCACGAAATAATTTCACATTTTGAACATGTGTGGATTAATACTTCATTTTTTTATCATGGCGGAAAAACCGTGGCAATATCGACGTTTTTAATTTTCAATGAACTTTCATCTCTATATCGACAACATATGGCTATCTTTGCACCCCCGCTAAACCAATGCCATCTTTCAACGGCTCTTGGTTGTTTACGTGCGGGTCAAGTTGTAATGGCATTAATAATTATCCTTGCTATGTTAGAGTAGGATTCTCTTTTCATTGAAGCTTCACAACTCTACTCAGATTTAAAATTTTATTTTGTGTTACAAATATGTTGGGTCTGGGTGAAGGGGTACCCTATCTAAAAGAAGTGTTTTATTTATAAAAACGATCAACAAGTTGCATCAGTTGCCTCCCAGTCCAACTCTGACAAGCACACAAAGAGTCTGTGGAGTCTCCAGGCTAAAAAATCAATCCTTCCATCCATGAAAGCGTAATGTGAGAATGTGCATGGAATCGTCTGTCCGTTGTACTACCTAAATCATGCATTTTCGACACATTTTCTATAGTTGCGATTGATTGAGCACGAATTTCTTTATCAACCATATCCAAAACTAGAGAGATCAGTCATACTCTGCAACAATCATCTGGCCGTAAATTCATAAAAGGTAAGCATGCATCCTTTTTTGGNTAATTCTTCAGTTCATGTACCTTACAAATGAATTTAACCCTGAAACTCCCTCCTTTTACTTAAACCAGAGTAATTGCAACAATAGGGTCCATTCAACAATGACTATAGCCAATTCATTTTTTTTTATAGACCTGATGCTCCACTAAGCTATTGTTCATTGACACAGTGTTAATCACTTTCCATAGTAGAAGGACAAGTTTCATTTGGACCATTTGGGCCACCTAGTGTTCCAATGCCCAAACTATCAAGGTCTCCTTATGATTAAATCAAAGGCCATTGTACAAAACTTGTTGGAATCAATGAAAACTTCAATCTGTTAGGTACAATGCTCACTGAGAGGGGGGGGTGAATCAGCGAGCTAAGGATTCAACTCAATTTCATCTTTTTCTACCAATCTTATATCATTATTTCACAATTGCTTAGACAACATATTTATCAAAGAACAGTATCAACTAGGAACATGTCAATAATAAATTAAACACATCACTATCAAGACATTGCACAAGGGACACAAGATATAGTTGTGTAATATTTATATAAGTGGAGACTTCAATCTCCAATATGGGCTACAACCCATAAGGTGGCACCACCCACCAGAATGGTTCAATCAGCTACAACCGACTAGGATTCTACAACATCCAAACAAGATTAAACTTGTCAAAAGACCAATAAGTATTTCCCTGGCTCCACCCAACCTCCCTATACAAATTTCAGATTAAAAATTACAATTGATACATCAGACTCTTTGAAATTTTTCCACAGGCACACACATCAAAAATACCAATCAGCAAGTCTTCATTTTGTACTCAGCAAGTCATTCAACATACAACATATTGCAGCCATGTCTCAACTCTATCCATACACCATTAGTATCTTGTCTTTATTAATGTCCACATCAATATATAGGCTTCCAAACTGTTTAATTTAACACTTAGACAAAATTATTTTTAACTTGTAAAAAAAAAATTCTTCTACTTTGGCAGATTGATTTCTCCCTCATGTGATCACCATAAGGAAACTTACAAGCATGGCTAGATAGCCTTTTTGTAGAAGGAGCAAGTCGACATAAGTCGACTTGAACAAAGACCGACTTAGTCAGCCAACTAAGTCGATGGGCCGACTTAGTCGATCAGCCGACTAAGTTGGTCAGCCGACTAACTAGAAAGATTAGTCGGCTAACTAACAGTCATGTCGGTTCACCGAACCGACAGGTAGTTATTTTGTAACTGTTTGTAACTTGTATATATTAGGCTGTTGAGCCAAGCAAAGAACTCAGTTCAGTTCTGTGCCTTGTATGAACTCATTACATTAATATAATCTGTTTTCCTATCTGTTCTTGTCTCTTGTATCTGATTTATAGTTATGTTTTAGTATGTATTATTGGTAACCTTATGTGATCTGTGAGATTACAACATTGGTTCTGTTGCCGGGACATGAACCCGGGTCTCTCGGGTGAGAGCCGAGTATCCTAACCAACTAGACTACAACGGAGCAAGTCAATGTAGAACGAGCAAGTCGACTTGAACAAAGACCGAATTAGTCAGCCGAATAAGTCGATGGGCTGACTTAGTCGATCAGCCGACTAAATCGATGGGCCGACTTAGTCGATTAGCTGACTAAGTCGGTCGGCCGACTAACTAGAAATATTAGTCGGCTAACTAACAGTCGTGTCGGTTCACCGAACTGAGAGGTAGTTATTTTGTAACTGTTAGTAACTTCTATATATTAGGCTGTTGAGCCAAGCAAAGAACTTGGTTCAGTACTGTGCCTTGTATGAACTCATTACATTAATATATCTGTTTTCCTATCTGTTCTTGTCTCTTGTATCTGATTTATAGTTATGTTTTAGTATGTATTATTGGTAACCTTATATGATCTGTGAGATTACAACATTGGTTCCGTTGTCGGTAGTACATGTCTAAAATATATGCTCACATATGATACCAGAGCAGGAGATCAAGGACTGGTGGGACCGTAAAGTTGCGAACTACTTGCAAAATTACGCAAGACGAAACAGATTAATAGTCGCTGAAGCTAGAGCCAGCTTTTTCACAGAGACACATGAAAAATTCGTCGAGTCTGTGCCACAACTGTTGGAGCAGCTTCTGGATGAGAAGACCGGATGTGACTAAAGAACAGCAGTTGCTAGATAAACTATTCCAAGGAGGACGAACAAATCTGTCGAAGTGGTTCAAGAAAATCACCGACGACTTCTGTGAGGAGCAAGCAGTTGAAGACCGAACATTGGTAGAAACTGTCAAAGCGAAATTCTACACCGATTTCACCGAACAATTCTTGTGCTCCCTACCGACCTTGTTGTTCAAATTCTTGATAGAGAATGGAGCAGGCCACATCGTCAAACCTAGACCACCACTGTGCGAACAGCCACCAAACACCAACTGGGTGGAAAAACAGAGGAAGTGGGAGAAATTTATTGCAGAAAGGGAGTGGGAATACTTCCTGAGCAAGTGATTCGAACTATCCAGGCTTTCTAAAAAGCGTCGGGTAGGCTATGGGGGGGGTAGCTGGTCTTGTGTCGGAGATAGAGTATAGTGGATCCTAGTCGACCTCAGGAGGATAGACGTCACCAGTGATGAAAAGTCGACCGTAGAAGACTTGAAGAGAATAGTACTGTACGGAAGTATGTCGGACATTCAGAAACAAGAAAGGGACGAGAGACAGCAGAGAAGGGAAGCAAGACGCGAAAGAGCCGATGAGCTGTGCAGAGAACAAAACCCTAGGGCGACCGGCCATGAAGAGAATCCGCTAGAGTCGGTTCATGACCGACAGGAAGAGGGCGTAGAACAAGAGGTGTCCCCTATGGAGGAAGAAGTATGGATAGAGCAGCCAGAAGCTCTCCAATTAACAGCTCCTGGTGAAGGAACGACCCTTTTCCCATTAAATCCACATACCAGAATACAGACTATTGTCGAAGACGACCTCCGACTAAGACCTGGTGACTATAGTATCTAGAGTCAACTAGGCGACGATACATACACCGGACGACATCTTGTCATATGCCGACCATTCGCAGGGAACTGGGTGACGATTCAAGCGGCCCCCTCCCCCCGAAGTATCCCCTTGCCCTTACCGACACAGGAAGGAGCCCCCCCCCCCCCCCCGCCAAGTATAGCTTTTGAAGGAATTGAACACGCAGACCTGCGCACACAAAGTTTCAATGGACCATCGACCTTAGAAATCCACAACAACCCACTGTACGTTGAATACGAATCGACCACCGATGGAGGTACCAGTTCTGTCGACCAAAATTCCACAGGAGCGACTTCATCAACAATCCCACCACTTTCCCCACCACCCACGCCTTCGACCCCGTCAACTTCTGAGAGCAGTGAAAGTGACTCAGACATGGGTCACGGAACAGCTCACATTCCTCTCTATGAGGGGGATGAAGACCCCAGACGACATTGGTTCATCTGTGAGTCCATCTGGGATGCAAACCAGGTGAAGGATGAAGACCGACAGATGGCTCAGTTCATAGGAGCCTTACGGAAAAAGGCCCTGACCTGGTACATGACATTTTCAGAAAGGCAACCCAGAGCAATGAAAGCTGAGATTAAAGCATAGTTCTTATCCTTTTTCAAGACCCCAGACACTAAGCACCTGGCCGCCAAAAAGCTCAAGACAACACAGCAAAAGCCAGGGGAAACTGTCCGCGACTACGAAAAACGCTGGAAGGACCTATTGAGTCAATTAGATTATGTTATTGATGAGCAATTACTAATTCAATGGTTCCTTACAGGCTTATCACAAAAATTCCGTCGACACATCAGTCTGGAAACATTCAAGACATATGAAGATGCGCTGACCAAAGCTCTGCAGGTGGAAATGGATGAAGACATACCTGCCTATCCGACGGACCACAGGATAGAAGAACAGCTAGAAAGTGTGCAGAAGTCCTTGAAAGAACTGTCCCTCAAAAATCAAGAAATCTGGTGTACTAAATGTTTGACGGCCGGACACTCGAAAGATAATTGTCGACACGAATACAGCCGACAAGACGTCCACTTTGTGCAAACTAAAGTATTTTGCGACATTTTCCAGGAGGCTGGAGATCATTCTACGAAAGAATTTCCGTTTAACATGAAGAACGCAAAAGCTTCTTGGTGCGCCATCTGTGAGACAAAAAATCACAATACGGCCAACTGTCAATTAAACCTGAAAAACAGACAAAACTATCAAGCGGTCTACCAGACGAATGCAGTGGCGCAAAGCAATGAGCAAAATAACACCAATGACTAGAACAGGAAACGATACGAAGGCCGACTATATGAGCGCCGGTATGACAATCGACGACAAGGGTTTGGAGGAAGAGGTCGATTCGTCGGGAATCGCGACATACGACCGCGTCGATCTACCCAGTGCTTCATCTGCTATAAAGAAGGACACAGATGTGCAGACTGTCCGTACAAGGACCGAACTAACCTTAAATTCTGTACACATTGTGGTGTAGGCGATCACTCTCTGGAGGATTGTCCTACCATGTTAGAAAAAATCAATAATAATAAAAATGTTAATGTCTTGTCTTGTGTACAAAAGCATGATATATTAACTACTAAAAATCTGCATATTGTCACTCGCCAAGGCACAAAAACAGGGCCTGATAACCCCCAAATTAGTAAAATTAAAAACACAAATGGTTCTCCGGATCCTCTGAAGGAAAAACAAACTTATCAAGAAGCCACACACATATTTCAAGACATTGCACAGCAAGAAGACATTATTACCAGTCAACTTAGCACGACACAGCAATTAACTCATCTCATCCAAACAGACAAATCCATAGCCCAATTCATTGATTTATTACACGAAATAAAAAGCACTAACTTTGGAAAACAAACTAAGAACATTTGTAGCCTCAATCAAAAAGACAAAAACGATGTTGACCCACTTGTCGACCTGGAAATCGAAGGTTATTACGTCCGACAAGTGGTGCTTGATTTCGAGTCTCAGGTAAATATCATGACCAGGGATACATGGGAAAAGATCGGCTGACCTCAACTCTATGAGTCAGGCATTTACCTAAAACTCTCCGACCAAGGCCTCATTGAACCCATTGGGGTTTGGAAAGATGTTGACACGACCATCAAAGGAATATCGACTAAGGTTGATTTTGAAATCATCGACCCAAAAGAAGGATCTAGCTCCTTCCCAACGCTAGTTGGTCGACCTTGGGGACGACAGATGAAAGCCTCCATATCCCTAGACAAAGAATGCATTAAGTTAAAAGGAAATGGTCAAAAAGTCATTGTACCCATTAATCCTTCCCAAGGAGCACCTTGGACCGAACCGATTGATGAGGAAGTCGATGTCAGACAGCTTTACCAGATCCATAACAATACAGACTATACCGAGCCACACATCTATGGGGAGCTTCACTTAGGTAACCAAGACTCAATTGGTTATAATTCAGATGCTGAATTATATGACTGGGAAATGGAAAATTATGAAACACAAGCAAGAGGGTGCTAGACTATACAAAAAGTACAGAAAAAACCCACCCGACAGTGCTTCACTGCATCAATTATCCCCAAAGTCTTTGAAAAACAAAATCAGGGAACGACCTACATTACAGCCGACCAACTTACATAATACCCAACTGCCCAGGTATAAGGAAAGAGAATCCCTAATTATGCATCTTGAACAAGTATCTAAAAATATTGGAGAACATGGCAGACTTCAAAGCTTAGTGGAAACATTTACAGGTCAAGTAGCTAGATGGTGGAACACCCATCAGACAAAATTGCAGACCTGGACAACTGCTTCAACTTTCTTTGTCAAACGATTCGGTGGGAAAAAGTTAACCCAGGACACTCAAATCCCTATCTTTGTCCAAGGCCAATACCCAGAAGAACACATCAAGCTTTGTGAAAAGGAGTGGAGACGGCTTGGACACAAAGATGAGCGAGCCTGGCCACATTTGTTCCCTTCAACCCTAGCCGACTTTCCTAATAAATGGTATAAGATGGAGTAAGCTAGAGGAGAAACCTTCTTTTGGCATGAACTTAAAGAAAATTTTATTAAGGACTTCCAGTTCATACCTCAAAACAAAAAGTTGGCCGGGACAGCACACCAAATCAAACAGTTTCTTCAACCGACAGAATCAAAACCCGTCCAATACCATCGACCAATCAAGGATTGTAACAAGATACAAGATGAATCAAAATCACAGTCAACACGTTTACACTTAGAAAATGAGCACATAGAAGGTAAGAGCTTTAGATGGAAGCCCGACCACATTGAAACAACCAAACCGATCTACTCAATCCTCAAAGTTGAGACCACCGACAAACCAAACCTAGACAGAATGACTGCAGCTGACTTTCCAGCTACATTTTCACAGTTTCAAGAAGGAAGACGGTCGATCAATGAAGCTAAAGCACCAGAGTGGTTGGATTCCAAAGTGAAAACTAAGGAGGTCGACATTTCAAACGATGATCGTCCAAAAATAGCTAAGATTGGGGACTACTGGAACGAACACCAAACCACCGAAATCATAAACTTACTTAAAGAATTCCAAGATGTCTTTGCAAGGGACT
>LPNX010643268.1:84461-108177 GCA_001517045.1 Pseudotsuga menziesii
CCTCAAGCGCTGAAACAGATCGTCCATTAAATCGCACTCAATTATTGCAGCTGGACTATCAAGTCCGCCATTAATACACCCATTTCAACACTCAACCCCACCCACGCCTATAAATAATGGACAGTCAAAGGTTCATTCACCACACCCATTTCCCTCAGCGCACCCACAATCTCAGTCGACCAAAGCACAAGAACCCTGTCAAAACCCCGACCAGTCCGACACAATGGCACCCAAACTAACCAAAGCTGTGGCCAAGGCAAAGGAGCTGCAAGCGGAGGACACCCCTTTGCTCAACCTCTTAAAGAACATCAAAAACGCAAAGGTCCAGGAGGGCCCATTTCAGAAACTCTGGAAAGAGATCCAAGAGTGGGCCTATGTCGACAACAGAATGACCCAGGCCGCTGAGAAAATTCGAAAGAGTAGCATCTTCAACTACCCTAATGCGCCACTGATGGCAAGCTTCAGTGGGATGAAGGAAGCAGCTGTTAAATTCATTATCAGTCGCTACCATAATAGCCGATTCTACTTTGACCAGCTGATTGATATCATCGAGGATGTTATCTCCAAGCTTACGGGTCTGTCCAACCAAGGCAGCCCTGTACCTATTGGGATCAAAGACGGGTTAGTCCAAGAACTTACGAGCTCGCCGTCGGGAAAGAATTCCAAAGGACCGATGATCGAAAAGAGTGCAACAAGGATGCCACAAATCGTGGCTAAAATCATAGCAATCACCCTTACCTTGGCAGGTCGGGGCAGCAACCTTAAACTGGAGCTGTTGGAAGTGGTCGACACAATCGCGACCGACGGTCGGATCTACCGATGGGGAGATTATGTTGCCGACATGATCAAAACCATCTGCGAACGCTGTCAGGAGATGGGAGGTATGATCAAGTTCCCCTCTCTCATTCTCTGGATTGTTATGTACCATATTTTTCCAGAAGGTAGTCCAGTCTTTCGGGAGCCGACCAAGTTCCAAATGCACCGCTTTAAACCCTTTTCACAAAAAGGCACCCTGCATGAGCTGGCACAGGGGAAAGTCTTCCTGGAAAACTGGTTCTAGCAGTTGAAGGTTCACACGACGAGGTGGAGGGTGCCCCAGAACATCCGACAAAACCTCCCTGCTGAGTCTCATATCCAGTTAGAACTTGATCATACATCAGTATGGTACATGCAAGGTCAGGACCCCAAAGCACAGGACCTCGACTACTATCCAACGGTCGAGCAGATTTTCTGAGAGTTGACCAGAAAAGCGCAGACAAAGATACCAATTCCAGAGGCTTCCAAACAAGTCGACTTCTCCATCATAGAGCCACTCACCGACCAGGAAAAAGAAGAGGACTACGAGCTAAACTTATACATCAGCACATTTGTGTCGAAGGACACCCCGACCATGCCCACTAGTCGGGTACACATCACTGTCAAACCTCCGACTGCAAAAGTAGTCGACCCCCAGCCAACAAAACAACAACAACCAACAGTAGAACCACAGCAACAGACAACTCCTCCGGCTCCAGCAACCATCGACCCCACTCAAGTATAGACAGGTGAAGTCGAAGGCAACGACCCGGAATATGCTTTACCTAAAAGCATCATCAAGAAGCTGGCTAAGGAGATAGCTATCGCAAGGAAAAAATAAAAGCCCAAAAACTACAACAAGGTAGTGGTAAGCGCAAGCTTATTCTGGTTGACTCGTCCGACAATGAGGAGGAACTAGCAGCCGCGGCCATCGACATAGTCGAGGATGCCCGTGCAAATAAAGTATCCGTTGAAGTTCAGTTTCAATGGTATCTGGACGCAGGAGCTCCGGGGGGTCGGCCAAAGAAATCAAAAATGGCACAGACACCTGAAAATGTGGTCGACCTTGTGTCGACCCCTCCCCCCCCATCCCCGACAACCATAGTCGAGGAACAAGCACAAGTACACCAGGCAGACAGTCCCCCTGAGGAATATCAACGCGCCATCCCGGAGGCACTCAGAGCCAGGGTCAACCAGGACGCTGAGCTTAAAACTTTCTTCATGACACTTCCTGCACTGTTTAAATTGGCCCAGAAAATACAAAAAAAATCTCCTCTCTATGCAAGCAAAAATCCCTATGCAACTGTTACGACGACATTCACCCGCGACCAACAGGGTGACGTAATAGGAACATCAAAGTCTGTCACAGAGCCAATCGACACCGACGCCCAAGACAACCTACCCACTACACCTTCGGAAGCAGGTATCTCTTCCGACCAAAGTTCACAACACACTCCAGCCAACCCTTCGACCCCTGTCCATACCCCCACTCCGTCCCCAACACCACCATCATCACAACCTCCTTCACCACCACCACCACCGTCAAAATCCCCACCCCCAGAATTACAGCCAAACCCATCACAGCCACCATTATCTTCACAACCAGAAGTGGCCATACCACCTCCTCAAACAGAAACACCCCCGACCTCCCTACCTCATACTCAAAAAGAAACACAGTCGACTTCTATACCACCTAACCAACCAGAAAAACCCTCGGCCTCCATTCCATCAACCACAGAACCAACCTCAACTGCTGCAGACCCCCAAGAGCAACAGCCAGACAAACAGAAGAAAAAGAAAGAGCAACATAGAACATCCGGTCTCCAGATTAGCCTAAGGGATGCAAGTTCCTTGGATGACACAGAGGTCGGCCAACTCCTTAAAACTGTGGCCAAAGAGTCAAATAAAAGGACAGATCGGAAAAATAAAGAGCTTGTAACTAAAAATGCAGAAGAAGTCGAGTTTCTCGGCAGATGCAGAGCTCTAGTCCAGACCGTCATACCAGGCCCTATCGAAGTCGACACAGATCGACCACTTGAAAGAGCATATCAACTCTTCGAGACGATGGTATCGATCGTTCAGACCCGGATGCAAGAGACTAAGGAAGGACAAAAGGAGGAGACTGTTCGACTGCTCCTGGCCCAACACACTGCATTCTCAGAAGCATACAAGGTTCTACAGGATCATATGGAAGAATCAGTTGTCACTGAGGAAGTATTACGAGACTAGCCTAATCACTATGGGCGGGTCTATCAGCAGACAAGGCAGGCGCGACAGGGCATTCATGCTTTGGAGGGCCGGAAGTCGACAAAGGAAGAACTGCGGTAGACCATTGAAGAACAAATTGTGATGGAGACCAACAAACTGTAGAAGCTAAAACGTGAGGCACATCAGTGGGTTCAACAGGCCCTTCCCAACTTAGAGAAAGTCGACATCATCTGCCCACAGATGAAACGACTCATCAATGCTGCAGAAGAGCAAAACCAACTGTTGGGTCCCAACATGGAAAATATAGCAGAAATGCCCATGTCCGAAAATATGTCGATCCTTTCAAATCTCACTACCTTAACGATCGATATCCAGAAGGCATTGTAGAGTTGGACCAACTTTTAGCATCATCTTGCCATCACAGCTCCAGCTATCGTCGAAGTCTGCGTCCAGAGAAGACCGACCATCCGTCTGCACAGTCCATAGCAAGAGCAAGTCTGAATGGTTCGACAAAAGTTCGTTTTTGTACCTCCCTGTTTCTTCGGGACAAAGAAACGTTTTGTTCATGGGGGAGATGTAGAAGGAGCAAGTTGACATAAGTCGACTTGAACAAAGACCGACTTAGTCAACCGACTAAGTCGATGGGCCGACTTAGTCGATCAGCCGACTAAGTCGGTCGGCCGACTAACTAGAAAGATTAGTCGGCTAACTAACAGTCGTGTCGGTTCACCAAACCGATAGGTAGTTATTTTGTAACTATTTGTAACTTGTATATATTAGGTTGTTGAGCCAAGCAAATAACTCAGTTCAGTTCTGTGCCTTGTATGAACTCATTACATTAATATAATCTATTTTCCTATCTGTTCTTGTCTCTTGTATCTGATTTATAGTTATGTTTTAGTATGTATTATTGGTAACCTTATGTGATCTGTGAGATTACAACACTTTTCAACAATGAACAAGACCATATCACAAGATAAATCTATTGACACACACACAACCTCTGGCAAGCATTTCAAAATAGCTTCTCAACCTCTTTTGAACATCAAAACATACTTCTTCCCATTTTGGCAGACTCCTATTTCACATGTGTGAACACTCTATGGAGACCTGAAGTCATGAGCAGATGGAAAACTTACCAAAGAATGGATCCATGACATTTGATAAACTTACTTGCACAAAGACAGCCCTTGGCGAGCATTTCCAACTGACCTCTCAAACTCCTTTTTTTAACACTTGGTCAATTTTCTTTTGTTCTCACTATGCAAAATATTATTTTTCCTATTTTTGGTAGATTGATATTTTGCATATGAGACCGTGATAAGACAACCTAAAGGCATGGCTAGATATTCAGTTCACCAAGGAACATGCCTATTCTACCTGATGAATTTTAACATCAAAATAACCCCTCCTTGCGTGCATTTCAAAATGCCTTTTCAATTTCTTAAATCTAACACAACCAATTTTCTTGTGTTCTTAAAATGCAAAATCATATTTTTCTTACTTTTGGCAGATTTATATCTTTGTCATAAAACACTCCACGGGATAACTGAGACCATGGTTAGAAGCACCCATCAACAAGATATAGCCTAACACTTTCATATTATTTTTCTCATCATTCTATGAGATAGGACGGAAATTTCTCTGAGCTGAGGCAATTTTGCCAGTACTGGAATAGTGCAAAACAGCCTGAAACTCTATTTTGGTAGACCATTATCTTTGTCATCAAACATCTTATTTGAGAAATAATACCATGGTGATACAGCTTCTTCAACAAGATGTAGGATGATAGCTTCAAATAATTTTTATCATACACCTATAAGGTACGGTGGGTATTTTCCCAAGGCCACATGAGCTAGATTTTCCAACACTTAGAAAATTTTCTTAGTCTGGTCCAATCTACCTAAAACATTGTTTTGGCGGGTTCATAACTTCTTCCTTAGCTACTTCCAAGACAATTTGAAGACATGGTCAGGTAGGCCAAATATCAATTTACAAGACCCCCATATGGTGCAGGCATTTTCTTCAACACACAATTTGTGGCGGGAATTGTCTTAAGGCTACCTGAGCTAGTTTTCCAACACTTAGTCATTTTCATGTTTTTCACCAAATTACCATATTTTTCCAAAATGATTTTCATTAATGTTGTCATCAATGACAATCGTATTCATCACAGTCTTCATGTTTTTCTTTATAGAAATTGGTATATAATATACTGCATTTAGAAATATACTTATATCTAATGTATTTGACAAGTTACTATTTGGTATGGTGTAGGTAAGACAATTACTTGTCAGTACAATGATTTTTCACTATGAATGAAAATGCAAGGAAGCTTGCTCAGTTTAGAGCAGAATTATAAGCGAGGGGAGATGGAAAATGTTATTTCCCTTGCTCTGATTGCAGGGGCTTGCAAAGAAGAAGAATTTTAATAACGACAGCTAAAAGACATTGTAGGGAGAAGGGGCACGCCGAAGGGGGTTATGAATATTGTCCCTTGGTAAGAGGTTATTCAATTTTTGATGTATTATCTGTAATAGTCATCATGTCATGAATTTCAGTAAAATATCTTATCGTTTTATTATATGTTCTATACACACTAATTTTACTACGTTGTTTGTAAATATATAGACAATGCCCCCAAAATGTCCCCTTCCAGAGAGTTATTTGCCAAGTACTAGCAGAAATACTCATTTACAGGGTAACGAACATATAGATCAGAATATTGAAGATGATCAAGTTATTAATGATGATATGGATGGAGATAACGTTAGTGATACAAATCAAGAAGATGAGATACATAGATTCATCCAAGACATATTTTCTCCAATGGATGAGGACAACCAGGATGATAGTAATGATGTTGATCCTATACTCGAGAAGGCACGTCAACCTATTTATGAAGGCTCAAAAAAAATATTCTATCTGTTATATTGTTGTTAGTGAACTTGAAGTTGAATGGTTTATCAAACACTTGTCTCACACAAATACTAAGGTATGTAATTTGTTAATTATTTATGTCTGCATGTTCACATGTACATAAAGGGTTGGCTTTTTTCCTATATTTCTATTGTTATCTAATTTGTAAAGTATGGATGTGATATTGATGATTAATATTGTTTACATTGACTTATTCTTTTGAATTTTGTAGATTGTTAGGTGAATTTCTATTACCAACGTCAAATATTTTACCACACACATATCGAGAGATATATGTGATTATGAAAGAATTTGGAATGGAGTATCAATATATTGATGCATGTCCTAATGATCATATCATATACTATGCACAATATGCATTAGAAAATGAATTCCCACAATGTCAAACAAGTAGGTATCAAACCGATAAAGTGACAAAAAAGGTGCCTCACAAAGTTCTTCGTTATATTCCGATAATTCCACGTCTCTAGCGGTTGTTCAGGTGTCAAAGTACAGCACAGTTTATGGATTTCTATGCAAAGAACAGAATTCGAGATGATGTTCTTAGAATTCCTGTAGATGGGTCTACATTTAGGTGCATCAAAGAAAAGTGGCCAATTTTCAAAGAAGAACCTCGTAATGTTAAACTTTCGTTGGCAGATGATGGTGTCAATCCATTTGGAGAGCTTCGTTCTACCTACTCAATGTGGCATGTTTTTGTTATAAACAATAACCTTCCTCCTTGGATGTCGATCAGGAGAGAGCACATAATGTTGGCAATGATTGTTCCAAGTATTTAATTAATTTGTATTTTTTTACTTGAAAGTATGATCACTAAATATTTCATTTCTTTGTTTCGTGCATGATAATTATGTCTTTTATATATAACATCATATAGCTAAATATAATTTATCATGTATGTTGGACCAATTATGTAAGTACCAGGTTAAAGATATGAACGTATATATTGATCCTCTTATCGATGAGTTGTTGAAGTTATGGGTTGGCATCACTATGTATGACATCTCTAGACCAATAGGGCAAAGACGATTTCAATTCCATGGAATACTTGGATGGACAATTCATGATGCTCCCGAGTTAACACATTTTTGTGGTATATTGTTACTTTCTTTTGTTCTTTAATATTATATATATCTATTGAAAATATCATGCATTATTTTAAATGGTAATTCTAATTCACTACACTAATTCATATATCTTGTAGGTCTTCAAACAAAGGGTAAATTTGCATGTCCAGCTTGTGGTCCCGAGATAAAATCTCCTCGTTCAAGGAGTTTAGCAAAGGAAGTGTTTGATGAGTATAGGCACTTTTTGCCTAAGAACCATAGTTATCGAACTACATACAAAGAAAAATTCAATGGTAAAGAAGAGAACGGAAAAAAACCACGAAGAATGACACCTCACCTATGGAACTTGGAATATAATAGAAATCGTCAAGGTATGCCAAATTATTTATGTATTGTTGGAATATTGGTCAATACTTAGCCAAATTGTTGAATATGAAAAACAATATTTTTCCTACTTTGTCAGATTGATTTCTTACACATGTGACCATCATAAGGAAAACTGAAAGCATGGGTGGATAACCACTTCAACAAGGAACATATCTATGTCACCCTATGAATTTTATTAGCACAAGGACACTGTTGAGTATGGCTGTCATCGATGTAAAAGGAGGTCATTAATGACAAAAGAAGTGTTGATATTCCATGTGTGATGAGGTTGAAAAACACATGTTTGTGTCCTAATGTCTCATGATGTCATTCTTACATTCTGGTAGTAGTTGGTAACGGTATGATAATTTTGGGATTTTAAGTGTTGAAAAATTGCCCTAAAGCAGCTGCCTTATGAAAATGAAAACCATAATTCATAAGAAGAAGAAAATTCCCGCCATGACCTGCCATCCAATATTTTGTTGAAATATATATCTGACCATGGCCCCGGTTCTCAGAAAATCTCCTTGAAGAAGAAGATACAGGTCTCCCAAAAGAAGGATTTTTGGTCAAATTAGTCATAATTTCTCTAGGGAAATGCCTACCATAATTTGTGGGTTGAAGAAAATGATCACACCACATGGTCATCCTGTAGGTGTATGTTTTTTATACCTGACCATGTTCTCACATTGGTTTTATAATGCTTGAGGAAGAAGATATGGATCTGCCAAAATAGGGTTTCAGGTTATCTTACACCAAAGTTCAGTCAAATGCCCGCCTAGGGAAAATGAAGATGAGTATGGGAGTGAAATCAACATAGGTGTGTTTAGTAAGGTGTAATACATAATCTAGTAGCATTATTTTAGGTTTTGGGTGAAATGAAAAATCCACCTTAGGTTTTGGACAAATTGTCTAAGTATGGAATTATTAGTAAAATCTGCCTAAGTGGCCTCAAGGAAATGCGCGCCACCTCTCATAGGATGATGAGAAAAATTATATGAAAGTGATAGGCTCTAGTATGCTGGTTTTTGCATCAAACCATGGTTTCATATTTCCCAAATAATCTCTGAGAAGGAAGATATCAATCTGCCAAAAGTGCCTCTCACCTTCATTTGCACTATCCCAGTAAAAGCCCACCAAGGTTAGATGATGAGGTTGCATGAGAGAAGATTGCCATGGTTGAGTCAGTATGATATTCCTCACATTGTGGATGTCTCACTCTCCAATTTTGATGAAAAAAATAAAATCACCTTGGTGACTTAGGGTTTGAAGAGATTTGTTTAAGTGTCAATAAGTAGTTTGGAAGACCACTTTCAAATGCATGCCAAATGTTGGGTGTATGTCAATAGGTTCATCAATTGGAATGGATTTTTTCTTTGTTGAAATGGCTATCCAGCCATACTTTCAGGATTACTTACAATGGTCACATATGCAAAATATCAATCTCCCAAAATTAGGAAAAATACAATTTTGCATATTGAGAAACAGAAGAAAATTGCCTAAGTGTTGAGAACGGGATTTTGAGAGGTCGTTTGGAAATTCCCACCAAGGGTTGTCCTTGTGAAAATAAATTTAAAATATTTCATGGATAAAATGCCACCTGTACCAGTTTTCCAACACTTAGCCATGTCCAAGAATTTCTCCAAGGTTTATCCTGAAACCCTATTTTGGCATACTTATAACTTTTTCCTCAGAAATGATTAAGGCAAACTGAGACCATGGCTAGATAGCCAGTTCAACAAGCCATATCCTGATATGGTGGTGTGGGCATTCTATTCAAACCATGAATTATGGTGGCAATTCTCTTATAGTAGTTTTGACTACTTTTTCACTTAGTCAATTTCCAAAGTTTCACAAAGTTGCCATATTTTTCCAGAATGATGTCAGATTACAACACTGACTTCCTGATAGCACCAGAACACCATTATGTGTCTTTCCAGCCTCACCATACATGCCACATCATCATACTTTCCATTTCATTACTTCATTTTCCATTCCTTTGTCTTTCACTAAGTTTACCCTGCCATGGTGTCTTTGGTTATCCTTTTGTCATTCACTGAACTCCTTTGACATCAATGACAATCACATTCAACTTGTATCATATATTATATAAATCTTTGTTTTTTTAGTGAATTATTTTCAGCGTGGTATGTAACTATATTGATTAATTAGTGTTAATTTGATTTTGTTGGTGTTTCATGAATGTCGTTAAGGCATGAATGGGATTCCCCGAGGAATGAAAATTTACCCGATGCAATTCAGTAGGTTTCCATACTACGATTACCTACAAATAGTTCATTTGTTTGATACAATGCATATTGGGAAGAACATAATAGAATTGTTATGGTGAATATTAGATGGAAGGACTGCCAAAGAAAGAATTGGAAAGATTTGTAATGACATCCAAGAAGCTAATCACGCATTTCAAAGTGTGATCATTAATTCTAATGGTGATGGTAGTCAATAGAATATTAGTCTTCCTTGGTGCTTGACGGAGCAACAGAGCAATATTGTAAAATAGGTCATCAGAAAAATCAGGTTTTCGACAAGGTTTTCATTTAACATAAAGAATATATTAACGAAAAAAGGTGATTTTGGTGGGGTTAAAACACATGACTGGCATACATTCATTAAGGTAATTGTGAGTTTTTAATATATTTCCTTATTGGTATGCACTATTTTATTAATTTTATTCTCTTATTTGGAAATAAATAATAATTATGTGTTTTTTGATATAGTATGTTCTACATTTATCTCTCCCATACGACTTTGACAACAACATAAAACAAATTATTTATGTTCTTGGAAAATACATGAGGTAAGTAATGTTTTATATGGAAAATGTACTTGGTCCATGATTTGTAGAGGAACTTATTGACATATTATGTTTTTCCCGCAAATTTTATATATGGATTGATATTATTTTATTGCATCATTTGTAGGTGGCTTTCCTCAAAAGAAATCCATAAAGAAGATATAAGGTATTGGAAGAGAGAAATTCCCCGACTAATGTGTGAAATGCAACAGTATCTACCTCCAACATTTTTCAATGCACAAGAACACTACCTCAAACACCAAGTTGAGGAGATTGAATTATGTGGACCGGTACACACAAGGTCGATGTGGATGGTGGAGAGGCACTTGAAATCGTTGAAGGATCTTGTTAGACAAAGAGCACATCCTGAGGGTTCTATTGTTGAGGGATATATGGTATATCAATGCATGGTGTATATTAGTGAATATCTACCTAAATTAGCAGAAAATATGAATGTGCCTCACATTTGGCATCTCAACTCCATCAATAAATTTTAAGGGGAGGTCCCATTGGGGAAAGGTACAACGAGGACCGTGAAAGGTAATTATTAGATTTTGTGGAATTAATATATTACACGTGTATTTTTCCAATTTTATTTTATCATACCGATTTGTTATTTTTTTATTAATCCTGCATATTCAACTATATTAAACTATGCATGTAATTATATCTAATTAATGATAGTGAATTGTTATTTTTTCATATAGTTGCTCGAGTGTGGGATGCTTTACATTTATATTGCAAACAACCTTGATTGGATGGAGCATTGGATAGAAGATTGTGAAGAATGCTTTGGTAGGTTATCATGGGAAGGGGTCAGTGAGATGATTAAAACAGCTCATCGTCATCGACATCAATTTCCTAATCTTACGTCGCAAAGGGAAGTTGATTTAGCCTATGGTTTAAAAGATAAAAAGGAAAATAAATTTTTTACCCGCATTTTTTTAGTTACTTCCATTTTTTCAATATATTTGGTTTGTTTAAGTTTTCAAATATATTTTCTAAGTCCTATATGACGTTTATTAATTCAAAATGTATTTTTTACTTGTTGTCAATGTTGCAGTTGAAACATCACAAGGCTATGTGGTGTAATGGTCGTAAATTACGTATCAAAATGTTGGATGATAAGATGAAAACCTCGGATTGTGGGATAACTATTAAATTGAGCACATATATCTATGGACAAACACACAGCTCACAAGATAGATCACACAATTTACTCAGCAATTGAAGAATGAAACAGTGCAAAAAATGGCTTGCAGTTGTGAATGCTTTCATTAACCAAAAAGGTAATTAGATAATAATTACAATGAAGTACAATTGCTTTAATAGCCACATGCAATTCGAATCCACATGAGGAAATTTGAATTGATTAGACTCTATTTGACTTTAGGTAGCTAAGACCTTGTTTAAATCATTATCGAAGGACTCAATAGTTAACTAACTTTGTCTAAACCATAACCAGAGTTCATCGAAGTTCTAAAACACAACTCAAGTGTTACATTTAGTGTTGACTAAGGATAACTGACTGTGGTAGGTGAGAAATGTGCCCCTCCTGAGTGCAGCCATGTAAACCTAGCGCTAATTGAATGTAGAGGACTAGAACTGAATGTAATTGAATCCTAACTTAGCTTGACTAGTCATCAACTGAACTGAACTGACCTTGGTTGGTTTCAGCACTCCCAGTGGCTCCTAAATTGTAGGTATTGGTATAGGAGGCTCCTAAACCGATGCAATCAAGTGCAATCAGTGGCAGTAGGCCTCAATTAGTGTTCCCCACACTTTAGTAACTAAAACATGTGCCCCAATTAGGCCAAGTGGACCTAATGCTGCTAGTGACTAAAAATAGACTGTATGGACTCCCAATTTAGACATGAGTCTTCATTTAGACATATGACCAAATTGGACAAGGGATGATTAATAATCCTAACACCCCCCCTAAATGCTAACTTGGACAATTTATGGGCCCTGGTAACTAAGACCATAGGTCACCCATTACATCAAGTAAAATAATGTAATTTCTTAATACAAGGAGCTGGGGCAAAAACCACATGGGAAAAAATCCCCCCCTCTATCTAATCAGGTAGAATCAAGTCTCAAGTTTGAAAAACTTGAAAATATGTTGTTGCAATCTTCATCTTTGGGAGGTAGCGAAGCAGCATGCATGGTGTGTTGTGCACAGGTATTATGGGGCCTAGCATGTAGACTTCTCCTTCTTCTCCAAAAATGATGATGGAAGGAAGGAGGAATGTAACCTTTGTCTCTTGCTAGATGAAGAGGTGTATGATCATATCCATTCTTCTTAATGTAGTGAGACTGATCCCTTGCCATATAGAATCTTACATGGAATCTATTGCATCTCTCTAAAAGAGGTAAGATTGCATGACATAGCGCAAGGGTCTTTCCTTTCTGAGTGTCAGGTGATTTTCCAGTCATCTTCCTATCTTCCAGTTTGGAAGTAGGGACTGAATCTAGATCTGAGTCACCCTGAATATTAATATCATAAACTGATAAAGATGGATCTGCAATACTGGTAAAATCTGTAAAAGAAGTAGATGCAATGATTTTACCTTCCCTTGCAAGTGGCTGTTGAGAGTGCACTGGTTCTTAAGGAGGCATGAAATGAGAGAAATCATATGCATTTGAAGCATGATTTGCAGCATCCTTCGCTATGATGCTCCCAGTAGAGATATATGTGATCTCCACTGAGTCAAGACCAAAGATCACTCACTTTGGAGATCCAGTATGGGTCATCTCATAGACATATAACAGGTTTGAAGCTAGGGAGGGAAGAAATAGCACATCTTTGAACCTTCCATGTTCAAGCTTGATAGAGCCCTTCGCTTTTGTTTTGACTTTACTATTATTTCCCATCTAAATACTAGGACCATCAAAGGACTGAAAAGAAGAGAATTATTCTCTAGATGCAGCCATATGGTTGGAAGCTCTAGAATCAATGAGGAAGACATGTGTTGATGTGCAGCAAGCATTCAGTGCATGGCCTTTCCTTTGGTATTCTTCATCTTATTCTTTAGATTCATCCTTCCTTGTGCTAGCAGGTACATAAATGTTATGTTTCTTCAAAAGAAGAGCCATTTCATCAAGTTGTCTTCTCATACAGGAGATTTCTGAATGAAAGCCCCTAACACAGTAAGAGCAAAGGACCTTTCCTTTGCCATTATTCTTGCTTCTCTTTGAACCTGAAGGCTCTTTTGACTACTCTTTCTTCACAGGAGACCCATCTCTTTGCTTTCATTCACTACCTTATCTCCTCTTGCAACCAGAGCTAGATATTTGGAAGATTGAATGATCCCCATTTGGATCAATTTATCATTCTCAGAAATAAGAGATTGGATGAAGGCATTTAGAGTGGGCATCTTCCAATTTGGAGTAGTGAGCCTTACTATTTGGAAGGTGGATACAAAGAATCAGAAGTTTGCATTGATCTTTGTGAGAATGGTAAGGATGAGCTAATCTTCATCCTTCTCCACTTTGCATTGCTTCAACTGATATATCAGGTTCTTGAACTTTGTGAAGAATTAATTTAGTGATTTGAAGTTGGATGGATTAAGAGTGATCAGATCATTTTCTAGTTGATGGATCCTCATCTCATCCTACTTATCAAATAAGGAGGCAATCTTGTCCCAAATCTCCTTGGGATTCTTCAATCCTTAGATGTGGAATCGAAGATCTCTAGATACTGAGGAGAACAAGTGTCCATGGGATTCATCAAGCTTGTTCAAGTACTTTTATGTGTCATTATCTAAAGCTAGCACTACCTCTGTTTCTTCTATGATTCTGAAGAGCTGTTTGGTGCGGAGCATTACCACCATGTCTTCCTTCCACTGGTGATAGTTGAAGGGAGTGAGAGGCTCTACTGGATGAACCATTTTGAATGCAGTAAGAAGGATTGAGCTGCTATAGCGAATGCATTGAGAAGAAAGGGCTGCTTGTAGCGAATGTTGTAAGAAGAGCTAATAACTTGCCACACAATCAAACATACAAAGTAAGGTCGATAGTATGCACTTTTGGAATTTCCTTCACACCCAGCATAGTTGATCAAGCAAGATTGATCAAAAATTTCCTAACTTGGGATATTAAGTGGTAAATTCTCTGCCTCTGGTGCAGTACTAGAAGGAGCAATTTTGCTCAAAAAAAATGATCCAGCTAGAGATCCAAGGAGGAGAGGTTTTTTTCCACCAAGTCTCTAATACCATATTAAATTGAGCACATAGATCTATGGAAAAACACACAACTCACAAGATAGATCACACAATTTACTCAGCAATTGGAAACAGTGCAAAAAATGGCTTGCAGCTGTGAATGCTTTCATTAATCAAAAAGGTAATTAGATAATAATTACAATGAAGTACAATGGCTTTAATAGCCACTTGCAATTCGAATCCACATGAGGAAATTCAAATTGATTAGACTCTACTTGACTGTAGGTAACTAAGACCTTGTCTAAATCACTATTGGAGGACTCAATAGTTAGCTGACCTTGACTAAACCATAATCGGAGTTCATCAGAGTTCTAAAACACAACTCAAGTGTTACATTCAGTGTTGACTAAGGCTAACTGACTATGGTAGGTGAGAAATGTGCCCCTCCTGAGTGCATCCATGTAAACCTAGTGCTAACTGAATGTAGAGGACTAGAACTGAATGGAACTGACTCCTAACTTAGCTTGACTAGTCATCAACTGAACTGAACTGACCTTGGTTGGTTTTGGGACTCCCAGTGGCTCCTAAATTGTAGGGATTGTTCTAGGAGGCTCCTAAACTGATGCAATCAGTGGCAGTAGGCCTCAATTAGTGTTCCCCACACTTTAGTAACTGAAACATGTGCCCCAATTAGGCCAAGTGGACCCAATGGTGCTAGTGACTAAAAATAGACTAGATGGACTCTCGATTTAGACATATGACCAAATTGGACAAGGGAGGATTAATAATCCTAACAATAAGTGCAGTGTTTAAGGTCACCAATGTTTCCTATAGAAGTGACAGACATCCAGAAGAAACTGAGAATAGGTACTATGGGCATTTGGAGGACATAATTGAGTGTGATTTTAATTCCTTTAAAATAGTTTTGTTTGAGGTGAAGTGGTATAGGCTACGGATGAATGAACATGATCCTGAAAGAACTGTTATTGAGCATGCTAATGGAATTACCATGGTTAATACAAGGGCATTTGAACTGGGTACAAAGCCTTATTTTCTTCCAAGACAATGTGAGCAAGTCTTTTACTCGGGGGTACCAGGTAAAGCAGGTTGATCATACGTTGTTAGATACAATCTAAGAGGAATACCAGTAAAGTATAATCATGTAGATGATGAATATAATCATGAAGAATAAGATGATGATGATGATTCATATCAAGAGCAGGTGGCTGCAGTCGATGTGTTCGATGAAGAAGTTAAAGAGCTTGATCATCCAAATGCAGTAGATGATGATCTCATTGACGATGTCGATGACTATATTAGCGAAAATGCCATTGATGATGATGTTGATGTGAATGACCCTTTCATCAATATGTATTCTGAACCAGATCCTAATACAAATGTTGAGTTGGATGAAGAAGAAGATGAATGATATTTAATTGTTGAAGAGTAGAGGCATGTGTTTATATATTTTATGTCATGATGATATTTATATGTTTTTATTTCCCAATGCCTTTTTTATATGTTTTTATTTCCAAAGTGCATACCCACGCAAAGCGTTGATTTGCTGCTGAAAACCTCTTTGCAGGCAGAATTTGTGAGCCTGAAAATCAGTCTGCGGGGAGAATTTGTGAGCCTGAAATACAGTACGCTTGCATCACCTCACCTCCACTTCAAACCTCCATAACCATGGCCGAACTTTAAACAGGGGCGTCCAACATGACGAGCGTAGATGAAATGAGGGCATCCTCCTCTGCAACCCCAGTTGAAACACAGTCGTCCATAGATGATAGGGTAACAGTAAAAAAATTCCAGTTTAATTCTGATGCATGGAGAGATGTAAAGATGTGGCCACAAGGTATGGAAACTATCCTAAGGAAAGCAGAAGTTTTCAAATTTTTATGGGGAATGTTTAGTTATGTTGATGAGGAGACAGATGAGGCAATTTCGAAATATGATGCTTGGAATACGGAACTCATAATTTTTGGGAAGCGGGTATACCTCAACCCTGATTTGGTTTCCTAAGCTACAAATATTCCATGCAAAGGGGGAGTGATTTTAAGCTCAAGGAAAACCCCCGGATCAGAGAAGAACCAGATGGCCAGTAAAATTTGTGGGCGAGAAGTAAATGTTCCGAAAATGAAAGATGTCTCTCCCGGAACATACAAAACTTTGATTCAGATTGTCCTTAGGACAATTCTGAATCATCACAGGGATGACATTTCGGGTGAATGTATGCGGGTAGTGATACATTGGGTGGAAGATATACCTATCGATATTCCTTATCTACTGGCTAAGAAACTCCACTCTGCCCTACAAGATAGCTAATTAACGAAGGTTAAATTTAGTTTCCCAGGAACTCTTCAAAAAATTATTGATTTATGTCAACCCCATGCTACTAAAACAGAGATTGGTGATATCAACCAGCATGGAAAAATATATTTTCTAAAACCACATGTTCATAAAACATACGTTAGGAAACGTAAAAGAAAGGAACCTAATGAGTAATTTCCAGTACAGTCTCCTCAGCAGAACAAGGAATTAGGACAATATCCTGAGCACCATGGGAAATTACCATTACACCCTGCTAAACAGAATGAGAAATCACCAGTACAAAGTCCTGAGCACCATGGTGAATTACGAGTACAGTATCATGATTTGGTCACAAATGATGAAATTCGTGCTGCCATAACTTTGAAAGAGTTTAAGGGGCATGTAGATAGAGGTCATTGAGAGGAGGTGATAGGCAACGAAATGGAACAAACTACTGCTCACTTTTCCATTCCTCAAGACATTCTTGATAGAATTCCTCCTAAACAGTTGGCAATTGAGTATGATTTTTCTTCCAAATAAAAATCAGGGGCTTCCGCTATGAATTTAGACATTACATCATATAAGTTTGATAGTAGGTACGTGTTCATCCTATATGATAAAATTGAGCATTTCAAGGAACAAGCTTCCTATATATGCAATTGGGCGGAAGAGTGCTTGAGAAAAGATGATAATATTTTACAATGCCTAAAATAGATAGCAGTGTTGCAGAAGATAGTTGTGGATAATCATTTCAAACCAGACAGAATTATAAAAGGGAAAAAAGAAATGGTTAAATTATTATCCAAATAAGTAGAAAAAAACACTGATGATGCTGAAAAATCAATTCAATCCGTGAGGGTTGCATATGAAGAGGATTTGGAAAAAGCTAATGCTGAAGCAAGTGAACTCAAAGAAGAGTTGAAAAAAAGACCACCTGTTCTCAATGTACCACTGGTGAGGATAGAAATGGGACCTTTACAGGTAATGGAGAATAAAATTAAAGAATATGAACAGGTAGTACAAGAATATCAGTTGAAGTTGAAAGAGTGAGAGGGAAGCCATGGAAACAAAGTTGGAGACTTAGAATCAATCATTTTCGATTTGAGAAAAACCATTTCTAGGCAACCTGATAAGACGAAAGGAACAAGGTTAGCAAGGATCTATGAAACTTTAAAACTTAAAAAACAAAGAAGAGGAAAAAAAATTTCCAGTGAAGAAGGTGGTGAGGGTGAAGGTAAGGGTACTAAAGGAGATGATGGTAAAGGTAAGGGTAAGGGTAGAAGGAAAAATACACCTACATGTACAATGTCCTTACAAGAGAGAGAAAATTCCTCAGCAAGTCGAGAGAAGATGCTACAAGAAATATTCTCAGCGAGCCTTGCACTAGGTGATTTGTATGACTCATCATCGTTACATAAAGAAATGAAAGAGAAGATGGTCGAGAAAGATGCAAAAATAAGGGAGCTGGAATCAAAACTCTTAGAAGGTAGAAAAGTTCAGCATTTGGGATGTGATATGGAAATTCAAACACTTAAATCCCAATTGATGATTTGGAGAAGGAATTAAAAGGGCCAACTGCTGCGATGAGTGTGATTCCTGTCTTTCCCAATGAGATAGAGTTGAGGGAAAAAGAGTAGGAGAAAGAAATACAGAATCTGAAACGTGAATTGGCTGAAGTTAAAAATCAGTTGAAACATACCAGAGACAAATTGGAGGTCAAGGAAGAACAGGAATCAACGAAGTATAAGAAAAATGTGGAAATGTTGAACAAACTGATGGCAGAAAAAAATGTTTCGCTTGAAAATTTAAAAAAAGTTTCACACAGAGTTAAAGAGCTTGAAAAGAAATCACAATAAGTGCTTTGTCCAACTTCAGAACAATTATAGTATTCTACGAAAGGCAAGAGAGATAATTCAGATTTGTCTTCTGCTCAAGAGGATGGATTGCAGCCATCTCTGAAACATTCTAGACATGTATAAATCAATGTATATATGTATTTATCAACAGTTAATGAAGAAAATTATTTGTATGATGGAGTTTTGTATTTGTCGGCATATACTGAAAAATGCTTTTTAGTTGGCATATCAATGTATATATGTATTTATCGAAAGTTAATGAATTTTTTTTTGTATGATGGAGTTTTCTATTTATCAGCATATAAGATAACATTATAGAGAATTCATCTTTGAATCCAATGTTTTCAGTGATCAATACGATACTTCTTATAGGTTGTGAAAGAAAGCATCAATCTCTTCGAAATAAATTAAATTTATGTATGTTAATTAAATAATAAACTTTGTTTTGTCTATGTCTCTTATTTATTTCATCTTTTTTTAATTAGCTAGCTGAGAAATCTCTATTTAAATCCCTGGCTTGTGCGGGCATCTGAAAAACTTGTTTAGTATATATTTTTAAGCTATGTGCGAGCAAACTCATACGTTGTGTGAACATGATTTTTTTTCAACATGGAAGGTTAATTTTTCACTCATGTCACCTCCATAGGGAAAACTGAAAAAATGAATGGATAAACACTTAAACAAGGAACAAATACATGTCATTTGATGAATTAATTTACACACACACATCATATGGTGGGAATTTGAAAATAGCATTTTAAACTACAGATTTACCACTTGGACAAAATTATAAAACCCTAAGTTAACATGAGGGATTTTTATTTTCACCAAAACCTGAACCAATGATACCAGATGATGTAGTACATCCCATTGAGCACAACCAAACTTATTTCCCCTTCATACTCATCTTCTTCTGAGTTGGGCGGGCATTTTACTGGACTGGAGCAAAACAAGCCAAAGGGCACTTTTGGCATACTGGTAACTTCATCTTCAGAGAGTTTTTGGACAAAATAATGATGTTGTTAGATGCACTAATCAACACTCTAGAGACCCATACCCTCAGAACAATTTAATCCATCAACTATTGCAAATGTCGAGCATTTTACTGAGGTCACTTACGCATTTTTACCAGAATTTCTATCAAAACCTAGGTCAACTTAATGAGATTTTTATTTTCATCCAATTTGAGGTGTGAGACACCCAATGGGTAGAGGCCAACATGGTGATTCCATCAGGACCACTTTCATCCTCTGAAGCTTCTCTCATTGGCGGGCATTTTCTTCTTCTAATGAATTATTGTGGCATTTTCATAACGCAGCTGCTTTAGGGTAGTTTTTCATCACTTAGACAAATTCCCAAAATTATCATACTCTTGCAAACCACTATTAGAATGTAAAAAAGACATCATGAGACATTAGGACACCATCATGTGTCTTTCCAACCCCATCACATCATGAGACTCATATTTTTGTCATCTGGCCATCACTAAGAAAATTGAAGGTATTGCTAGATAGCCATTCCACTAGGAAACAAGACCATGTCACCCTTAGAATTTACTGAGACAACCTGAGACTCTGGACGGCATATCAAAATAGCTTCTTAACTTCCTTTGAGCATCAAAACATATTTCTTCCTATTTTGGCATACTCCTATTTCACATGTGTGAACAGCCTATGAAGACCTGAAGTCATGAGCAGATGGAAAACTTACCAAAGAATGGATCCATGACATTCGATGAAGTTACTTGCACAAATATAGACCTTGGCGATCATTTCCAACTGACCTCTCAAACTCCTGTTCTTAACACGTCAATTTTTCATACTTTTGAATATGCAAAACAATTTTTCTTCTATTTTGGTAGATTGTTATTTTCCTCATGTGGTCACCAGAAGAAAAACTAAGAACATGGAAAGATAGCCAGTTCATCAAAAAACAACCCCATACCCTCAGATGAATTTATCATCATCGGGACAATCTATGGAAGGCATTTTCGTGAAGCCACTTAGGCAGTTTTTCCAGTACTGGAATAGTGCAGATATAGCTGGGAGGCACTTTTGGCAGGTTTACATCTTCCTCCTTAGAGACTCTCTGGTGAGGAAAGTGACATGGTTGTATGCTCCATACAACACTCTAGAGACTTGCATTCTCAATAAATTTTTCACATCATCCTATGAGGCATGGCGGGCATTTCCTTAAGGCCACTTGGGTAGATTTAACATCAATTCCATACACAAAAAGTTCCTGAAACACCCTTTTGGCAAGTCCATAACTTTTTCTTCATCCACTTCCAATACAATCTGAAGACATGGTTAGGTAGGCCGAAGATCAATCTTCAAGACCCCCATGTGCTGTAGGAATTTACTCTAACCCATAATTTAGGGCGGGCATCTTTCTGAGGCTACTTAGCCATTTTTGCATCCACTAGTGAAAAACCATGTTTTGGCAGGCATGTATCTTTCTCCTCAAGAAATATTAAAGCAAAATCAAATCATAAATAGGTATCCAAGCCAACTAGCTATACGACGGTACCATTGTGTAGGCATTCTTCTCAAACCATGAATTGTGGCAAGAATTCTCTTAAGGCTGCTGGGACCAATTTTGACTAAGGTTGTTGGGACCAATTCTTCCTTAAATATTTGTTGTAGTTTGGTGAGGCAAGTGACATGGTTGTATGCTCCATACAACACTCTAGAGACTCACATTCTCAATACATTTTTCACATCATCCTATGAGGCATGGAAAGCATTTCCTTAAGGCCACTTGGGCAGATTTAACATCAATTCCATACTTAAACAAATTTCTCAATTTGGTCTAATCTGCCTAAAACACCCTTTTGGCAGGTCCATAACTTTTTCTTCATCCACTTCCAAGAAAATATGAAGACATGGTCAGGTAGGCCAAAGACCAATATACAAGACCCCCATGTGCTGTGGGCATTCACTCTAATCCATAATTTAGGGCAGACATCTTTCTGAGGCTACTTAGCCATTTTTGCATCCACTGGTGAAAAACCCTGTTTTGGCAGGCATGTATCTTTATCCTCAAGAAAGATTAAAGAAAAATCAAATCATGAATACGTATCCAAACCAACTAGCTATAGGACGGTACAATGGTGTAGGAATTCTTCTCAAACCATGAATTGTAGTGGGCATTCTTAAGGCTGCTGGGACCAATTTTGACCACTTTTCTGAAAATTTTCCTCCGAGGAAGGGTGGATTTTGTATATTTGGGTGGTCTCATTGTTTTTTGCATGGAAACCATGGTAATTTCAGCATGGCAACTCGAGGTAAACTCTCTTGTTGTAGTTTTTCTTCAAGAGTTTTTTACCTTGGATATTTTAGGGTTTGGTCTAACTTGGGCATTTGTAGGTATGCTTGCTGCTGGAGTGACGGTTCATTCTTGTTCATGGGGTGGTGTCTTAGCTATATTGCTTCCACAACTACAGTTGGTTCAAGTAAGTGATTTTCTTTTCCTTATGAGAATTGTAAATTGTAATGTGTAACCCTGAAATATTTTCTTTGGCTTTTGGCTTTTATGAATTTATCTATGAAAATGAGGGTTGTTGTTATGCATCCCCAAGTTCTATTTTCCATCCTTACATCCATGTGATATACAATGAGTAATGCTAATTGAATATATACATATCAACAACAACCACAAGCCACATTATCATGATAAAGATGAGGGAAACTCAATGTATGAAAATGGAAACCACTTGTAACTCAATAGGAATAAGCTAATTGGTGGCTAATTCACTGAAACTTAAGCTTCAAAAGGAATTCTACCATGAGCAACAATTTTTTTAGAGATTTCTACAACTATTGGATTTACCTCCTAAGAGATTGATAGAGTATGGTTTACTATATGTTCACCTTTATTCAACTTGGATCAGTGCAACCAAGAATATTGGTGTGAAAGATGAACAAGTCACACTAAATGAAGAGGAACATATGCATTCAAATCAAGATTCAAGAGCCCCAATAGGAAGGAAAAACCAAAGTTATAGAGTACAACAATGCAAATTGTCATATTATTAGGGAATTAGTAAAAACAATAATGAACGATGGATTTACTATTACATTTTCAAATGAAAAGAATAATTTATTTTTGCATGTCAACATTGAAGGGCTCACTATCTCGTAGCCCTTCAAAGTGAAATGGGACCCTGCCCTTCAAATTTGATCCCTACAAGGAAGCCTTTTTATAATGTCTCAGACCCCAAGGCTAATCCTCGAAATAGGATCTAAAACTGTTTACAAACATAATCAAACATTAACAACTAGAGCATGGTACTTCTGCCACAATTTACATATATTTAAACAAACATCATGGAGCAAATGCGCGTGCTCGATCTGGATGGCAGCACGACATTTCTGGTTGTGAACTCACGGGAAGTGAAAACGAAGTCTCGGGATGCTTCTGGTGGCTCATTTTTGACTGGGCTTGACCACTTGTCTGTCTGTCGATTCAGCAACGTGTCCTTTCCCTTTGTGTTTGTTTCGTGATCGAAGGAACCTTTCTACATGGGCTCAAAGCTATCAAAGGAGTTTATATCCTTTCCATGCTCAGCTTTCTTCACAGATTCCCCCTTGATTCTGGTAGAAACAAGCCTCTGTAGTGGCTTGTCATTCAAGTACTCCTCACCACCTCAAAAAAGGTTGGAGGACCTTGTGCCGATCTCAACCCTCCAACATTACACCCATTTAATGAACTCTGCAAATCTCAAAATTAAATCCTTCCTTGCATCTCCGCTCCACGGAATCGCTTTCCGTCATCGATCTTCACCATCCTAAATCCGAACCGTTGAAGTTTAACACACTTTAACCTTATTCCGCTACTGCATGTTTCAATATATAGAAAGACCTATCACCATAGATCAAAACCCACTCTCCATCCGACGGCTCCATGGTGGCAAAACTTGCTAACCAGTTAACCTGAAAGGTGCTCCTGCAAAATTCCTCAAATAAGATCATTTTCAAACATTTCAAGTCCATAATTCAAAATTTCAAACATATATACATGTATTGTCTCAAAGGATAAGTTCACAAGGGAGGGAAGCAAAAGATGTGAAACATGAAGAAAGAACTTAATGAGATCAAGGAATCATCTTGAGATTGGTACTAGTGGATAGATGGTCATTTGATTAGATATGGTCTTCTACAACATTAAGATGGAAACAAGAATGTGTGCATCAAG
>LPNX010643268.1:109492-127834 GCA_001517045.1 Pseudotsuga menziesii
AGGATGAGGATGAGCATGACAAGGATGATGATGATGATGATGATGATGATGTTGATGATGATGATGAAGATGATGATGATGATGGTGGTGGTGATGAAGATGATGAACATGATGAAGATGATGATGAGGGCGATGATGAAAATGATGATGATGACGATGATGAAGATGATGATGAGGGCGATGATGAAAATGATGATGATGACGATGATGAAGATGTTGATTAGGAAGAGGGAGATGACGATGACGATGATGATGATGATGATGATGATGACGATGATGATAAAGATGATGATGATGATGATGATGATGATGATGATGTTGATTAGGAAGAGGGAGATGACAACGACGATGATGATGATCAATGATGGTGGTGGTAGTGACGACGACAGCAATGATGATGATGATGATGAGGGTGAGGATAAGGACGATGACAACGAGGATGAGGATGATGAGGATGGTGATGATGACTAGGATGAGAATGATGAAGATGATGGTCATGATTATCATGATTATCATGATGTTTATTAAGATGATGATGATGATGATGATGATGATGATGATGATGATGATGATGATGATGGTGATGGTGATGATGATGAATATGCTGATGAAGATGAGATGATGTTGAAGATGTGATGGCAAGATCTTTACCTTGGTCTTCACTAAATTGTTATGAGCTTCACCAACATTATAATAGAATGGTTATGAGTGATTATTCACTCCTATAAAGAATGCACTTTATAGAACTACCAAACTGCTCAGTTTGGATCTTCCTCTTTTAATACACCAGACTAGGTCCATAAGTATTGATTCTTCATGTGCACAAATCTAAGAACAGGAGGCTTCACAAGGCCCAAAAAGTTGTATTTTTTTTACTACTTCCTCGGATCATATTGAATTGTCAGATTAGTCCTTGGAATGGATGTTAGGAGCAATCCTTGATTTTTCACTCAACTAGTTGCTTCCCCTATCATGTAGACGTCTTCATTCATTGAGCTCCCCCTAAAATTGCGATGATGAAGATGATGATTATGATGATGATGACGAATATGGTGATGATGATGAAGATGATGAAGATGATAATGAAAATGATGATGATGATGATGATGAAGATGATGATCATGATAATGGAGATGTTGATGAATTGGATGACGATGATGCTGATGATGAATATGATGATGAAGATGAATATGTTGATGATGATGACGACGAATATGATAATGATGATCAAGACGATGATGGTGATAACAAAGACATTGATGATGAAGATGATGATTATGATGATGATGATAAGGAAGATGACGATGATGAAGAAGATCACATGATGATGATGACGACGACGATGATGATGATTATGAAGATGATGATGATGATATTGATGAAGACGATGGTGATAACGATGACAAGGATGATGATGGTGATCATCGCCGTTGTTGTCGTCATCACCATCATCTTCGTCGTCTTCATCGCCGTCATCATCATCATCATCATCATCGTCGTCGTCGTCGTCGTCATCATCATCATGTTTGTCCTTGAAGGGACTTATGTATAAGATCTCACTATAAGCAATGCAACAAATACAAATTATGACAAAATCCTAGTTAAATTAATTTAAACTACACTAAATTAAAAACATAGAGTTGTTTAACTATAATTAATTCAAAAGCATCCACGAGATGTAGAACAGTTGGTGGCAGGGTATGGTTAAGACACCCCCTAAGCTGGAAGTCACTGGTTCTAATCCTGTCGGATACCAAAAACTCCAACCATGTTAAGGGTTGCTGCGGTCCAGGCCGAGTGCGATCCTCGGGTGATTTTGACAACTTAGATGCCCCTAGTTCGTGGTTTCTTAGCCAATGACAACTGTGCTAGTCAAGGGGTTCCACCACTTTGCCAACAAAAAAAACTATAATTAATTTAAAATGCAACAAAATATAAAATATGCAAATAAAAAAAACCCAAAATAAACTAAACAAAAGATAAATATGCAAAATAAAAAAACAAAAAAAAACACAAAATATAAAATATGCAAATAAACAAACAAAAAACATAGAATTCAAAAACACCTGTGCACTAGCTCATTAGCAAAAAAACAACGAACAAGTTCACTCCCGCACACTAGTTCATTAGAAGCATCCAAAGCACTGGTAATTTGATGAGCAGAGCAGTGGTAAATCGAGGAGCAGGGGATACCAGTTTAGAGGATACTAGCATTCCCAGTGAAGGAAATCTGACAACAGTCCAAAGGATAACCAAACAATCCAGCCGTAGTCCAGAGGATATCGGCGTTCCCAGGAAAGGAAATACGGCCGCAGGCCAAAGGATAACAAAGGGCCCAATGAATTCTGTAATCCCATTAACCCTAGAAGCATTGAAATTTGGGAAAAATACGTCAAATTTCTGAACCAATACAGATTCGGTACAGTCATACTAAAATTATAATTTTTTGTCGTGCTACCATCACTTCTATTATCGGTGGATCTAGTAAGGGTTTTCTATTATTGGAGCGTCTGAAGCTCCTCCTTAAATTCAGGGAAAATACATATGGGTTGAGCACTGCAATCCAGTCATGCTCTTGTATAATTTTATGAATTATGGCATAGTTTGCAAGTTTTTGTAATTTTATTCTATTTAATGGTCCGGAACAATGTGTAGAGTCCTATAGGAGCTATAATCTGAACTGGTTCAAAGTTTTGATACGTGTTTCTTCTAAGCATTTAATTTTGCTTTAATAATTAGTTCTACCTTGATTATGGCACAAATTACAAGCTTTTGTTATTTTATTCTATTATATATCTGAAACATTCTATAGAGTGCAAGCTTGTGTACTCTTATTCTATTTAATGGTCTAGAACAGAGTCCTCTATGAGCTATAATTTGAATTGATTCTATCAAAACTTGAATGTGAGACCTCTTTCTCCTTTAAAGACGCATTTTATTTTGCTTTGATGGTCAGTTTTACATGGATTATGGCACATTTTTCAAGATTTTGTGATTTGTTTCTATTATGGGTCTAAAACATTTTGTAGAGTGCCATAGGAGCTATAATTATAATGAATGGGTACAATTAAACCTAAGACCTATTTCTCCTTTAAAGAATCATTTTATTTTATTTTTATATTCACTTTTACCTGAATTACAACACACTTTGCAAGCTTTTCCCATTTACTGGTTTGGATTTTGGAACAATGTATAGTTCCCTGGGACTCGTGGGCTATAATTTGAATTGACTCGAGTAAATTGACCCTTATACCTCTTTCTTCTTTAAAGACACATTAGATACAAGTATTATTTTTCAATGACACTTGTATATTTTTGCCTCTGATTGGAATATACCAAGGTAGTTAGTGTGGTCTCCTATGTTTGGCATATCTCAAAGAGTCCGAAGGTTATCAAGAATATTTTAGTATGAGTGTATCTTCATTAAACCCTCTGTGAACATTTATTCCTTAAATATATGCTGTGTAATTTTGATCACATCATATATTCCAAAATACTATCCTTAAATCCTTCTCAACATATGCAGAATTCCCTTTATAAATTTATGTTTATTAATTTCCTGTAGCTTACTCTTTCATTTCACCAAGACTATACAGGCATACTTTTCTAACTTTTGGTAGACTTATATTTTTCACATCTTGACCATCTTTAAACAAACTGAGGGTATGGCTAGGTATCCACCTCAACTAGGAACAAGACCATGTCACCTTAAAACCTTACTGACAAACACACAGTCTCTGGCAGTCACTTTAAACTGGTCTTTCAAACTGCTCAATTCAACACTTAGTCAATTTTTTCATACCCTAGTCATTACTGTTCCATGAGGCATTTTGGCAGACTCATATCTCACACGTGTGAAAACCCAGACGGAAACTGAGATCATGAGTGGATGCCCAGATCATCAAAGAATGGACCCATAACATTTGATGAATTTATTAGTTAAAGAGCTGACTCTGGTGTGCATTTCCAAGTGGTCTCTCAACCTCTTGTTTTCAACATTCGGTCAATTTTTCATATTTTTGGATATGCAAGCTAATGTTTTTACCTCTTTTGGCAGGCTGATATTTTCTCATGTGGTCACAATAACAAAAACTAAGAACATGGATGGATAGCCATTTCATTAAAAAAAATCATATACCTTCTGATGAATTTATCATCACTCAGATGGACTTTGGCGGGCATTTCCAAAGCGGCCTCTTCAACCTTGTGATTTGACACTTAGTCAATTTCTTTAAACCCTAGGTCTCAAAGGTGATTTGAAATTTTCATCAAACTTGGAGTGTAATACATCCAATGGATGGAGGACAACTAGATGAATCCATTAAGACCATTTTTATCCTCTGGAACTACTTTCTCTCGCCTTGGCAAGAATTTTACTGAAGTATGATGTAAAAGCTGCTTAAGACCCTGTTTTGGCAGATTCATAATTTCTGCCTCAGGTACTTTCAGTTCAAAGTAAGAACATGGTTAGGTAGACAACACAGCCACCTACAGAATGCCCATATGGTGCAGGCATTTATTTCAACCCACAAATCATGGTGATAATTATCCTATAGAAACTTGTCTAATTTGACCAAAAAGAACTTCTTTTGGGAGGCCTGTATCTTCTTCCTCAAAGAGTTGTTCTGAGAACTGGTGCCATGGTCGGATAGATACTTCAACCAACTATGGGATGACAGACCATGGTAGGCATTTTCATAAGAGTACTACTTTAGGACAATTTTTCACCACTTAGTCTTTTTCCAACTTTATCATACATGCCTATGCCCATCAACAGTTCTTTTGTCATTAATGAACATCTCTAGGATATGTCTATCCACAATCATCAGTTCACCAAATGTCACCAATTCTCCATTCATATATTAACATCAATGCCAACACATTCATCTACCATATTGCCAAGAATGATTCCCAAGAGGATGGATATGAGAGGTTACCCATCATCATCTCAACCTAGATATGCAACTTAGTCGTTTCTAAAGCCTTAGATATTTTCGGGTCGTCATTAGTGCAACTCTCCCATTGAAGTGATAAGGATTTGAATAACATAGCCTTTTTATGGGGTCCAATGAGCCCTTACTTATCTCGGATCAAAACTGGAGATTATTTTCCATGTACTATACCTTTTCCTGTTGTTTCCCTTAGCCTTGAGGTTGAAACTATCGAGAAAGGACAGCTGTAGGTCTCATCCATTGTCACAAGAAATCAATACTTAGTTACTAATTGTGTTAGTTCCTAATGAATAATGAATTACATGTTACACTTTGGAATGTTAGTTCCTAACGAATAATGAATGACATGTTACACTTTGGAATGATGATCGTATAATCTTATTTTTTTTAAATTAAAATTGCATCTTTTGTATTTATAAGATGCCTATTCCCGTATTTTAGTCATACTTGATTTTTTTGTTACGTATGTTTTTTGTATCGTATTCGAATCTGTACTAGAATATTGCTACTATGGTTTTGACTGTTTACTTCGTATTTTCTGAGGATTTATATGAAATATACGTCGTATTTGAGATGCAAAATGACCCATGACAGGAATTTTTCCCATCAAATGCCAGCCTTGAACCCATCCATCGTCCGTTTGATAGAGAACGGACCTGAACCATACCATCACGACCAAGAAAATCCAGGATTTCCCTGTTGCAGAACACCGTAGCAATGGTAAGAAAATGGCCTTAGGTAGTGTAAGACGATTCAGGGTTGTGAGCAAATGATTCTAGATCCAACATCACCCTATCCGCGTCCATGTGCAAAACCACTCAAGACTACCTATAATTGGTCTAAATTTGGTGACATTACACAATGTTATCCTATTTAAAAAAAATCAGGCACATAGTTAGAGAAGGAGTACCGTGCATGAGGAAACTTGCATATCAAACCACTAGGGAAGAGGGAGTGTTAGACTAACATCGTCGAGTTTCGGTGGGAATCCATGAATGAAGAAATATGACCACCGCCCATTCCAAATTGAATCCCCAACATGATCTATATGAGGGGGAACCCCATACCTCTTTGCATGCATTAACTAGTCAAGTGGCCCAAGAAACACACTTCTATATCCGTGTTGTGAACAAATTCCAAACCAAATCAAATCGTGTCTTATACTTAAAAATAAATCAAATATAAATAAATCTAGAAGAAATTACACCTTTGAGAGAAAAATAGCTTTTGGTAAAGTTTTTGGGAAGAAAAAACTTTTGATATTAAAACATTACAAGTAAATATATTTGCAGGCTAAATTATATCTGCTTGGTAGCTTATATTCTTGTTTTATCGAGTGTAGGTACCACCAAATAGGTATCTATCAAATCTATCTTCCTCGAGTGATGGTGAAGATATATTAGGAGAGGTTGAAAGTGATACGTGTTGTACTAGATATATCAGTTCTATATCAACTAGATCTAAAAAGGTAAGGAAACGATTTCGTAGACGCATGCAATATTTTATTGCCAACGGAGGCCCATGTAATTATGATGCTGAGAGCATAGGTGACATTGAGATGCTCTTGAGGTATATACATCTAGTGCAACAATGGGTACCTAATAAGCTACCTCAAGTGGACACAGATTTCCTCATCAATGGGAGGATGTATCGCATTGCTCCTTCATCCTTACATGGATTGGGGCTATTTTTTATGGATGGCATAAAAAATAGTTGGCTATTTTTTTTATGGTCGGCTATGGCACTGTAACTGAATTGATGGAGTATGTCGGACCATTATACATATACAATAACTGGTTGATCTTGGTCCAATATATTCGAAGTAAGAGGAGATATGGAGTTGCCGTAAATTATATACAACTAGCAGAACACAATAAAAACAAAGGGGCGACTATGTATATTGATGGGAGACCAAAAGCGTCTAGAAACGTTGCTGGCTTTATAAATAGTACACGGCCAACGACAGCAACTAAGCAACCAAATTGCGAATTTGAGGGATGCGAAGAACATCCTATATTTGTATGTGCAACAAAAACAATACTTCCAGGTGAAGAGTTGTTGATCGATTACAACCTTAAATCGAATAGATATGGCTTCCATGGTCCAGGGTAACCATGGAAGGTCACACGCTATTCCTCATCAGGTAAATGCTAAATATAGTAACTAAACATGACTATAATAACTAAATGTTTCGATTTTTTCTGTTAACATTCAATTTCCACTGTTGACATTCCCTTTTTTCGTGCATATTATGAATATTTCCATGTGATAACATGCTTATTACACTGTTATGCTTATCTCATTTTTTTATGTTACAATTATTGACTCAAATTTTATTGATTGATTTATTTTGTTAGGGTTGCAGCAGTAGAAAGCCACATGCTACTTCCACGGTCCAAGGTGACCATGGAAGGTCATGATCTATGCCTCATGAGGTAAATGTTAAATATAGTAAATAAATATGACGTCAATAACAAAATGTTTCGATTTTTTTAGTTAACATTCGATTTTCACTTTTTTCGTGCTTATTGTGAATATTTCCATATGATAACATGCTTATTACGTTGTGGTAGGGGTCTGCTCATCCCCATGGAGCAGAACATGTATCTCCTCCTTCGGAGGTAAAAGTAAATATTATTGCAGTATCTCATTTTTGTTTATGTTACAATTATTGACTCAACTAAATATAGTAACTAAATATGACTACAATAACTAGAAACTCCAACCCCAGAATATTTCCATGTGACAACATGCTTATTACACTGTGGCAGGGGTCTGCCCATGGTCGTCATGGAACAAAAAGTGTGTCCTCTACTTCCATGGTCCAAGGTGACTGTGGAAGGTCACACTCTATGCCCCATCAGGTAAGTTTTAAATATAATAACTAAATGTTGAGATTTTTTCTGTTAACATTCAATTTCCACTGTTACCATTCACTTTTTTTGTGCTTCTTTTGAATATTTCCATATGATAACATGCTTATTACACTGTGGCAGGGGTCTTCTCATCGCCATGGAGCAGAACATGTATCTTCTCCATTGGAGGTAAAAGTAAATATTATTGCAATATCTCATTTTTGTTGATGTTACAATTATTGACTCAACTAAATATAGTAACTAAATATGACTACAGTAACTAGAAACTCCAACCCCAAAATATTTCCATGTGACAACATGCTTATTACACTATGGCAGGGGTTTACCCATGTTCGTCATGGAACAGAACGTGTGTCCTCTACTTATGAGGTAAAAATAAATATTATTGCAATATCTCATTTTTTATTATGTTACAATTATTTTCATAACATTTATTTATTGATTTATTGTGTCAGGGTGGCACCGGTGGAAAGACACCTACTGCCTCCATGGTCCATGGTGACCGTGGAAGGTCACACTCTGTGCCCTATCGGGTAAGTGTTAAATATAATAACTAAATGTTTCAATTTTTATGTTAGCATTCGATTTCCACTATTGGCATTTGCGTTTTTCTGTGCTTATGGTGAATTATTTATTGATTTATCGTGTCAGGGTGGGGACCGTGGAAAAGCACATGCTGCTTCCACGGTCCAAGGTGACTGTGGACAATCACCCACTAGAAGTAGATTAGTACAGGGTGACCGTGGGAAGTCATCAGCCACAACACCGAATCAGGTAAGTGTTATTTCTTAATAGTAACTAAATTTCATTACAATAACAATGTTTGAATGATGTTAAAATTATTTTGCTTAATTTTATTGTTTGATGAATTTAGTACAGTCCACTTGATCTGGGTGATGAGGAGCTTGAGGATGAAATTTACTATTTCATAGACCCTATGGATACTATAAAGAAGGCCCTGAAAAAGGCAAACATAGAAATAATTTCCTTGGCTTGCATAAGGCCCATGACACAGGAGATCAGGGCAAGGATTGAAGAGATGAAAGAACAAATAAAATTTTATGAGGTAAGTGGCATCTTCACATATTTTTTTAAGCTATGAGATGATTTCATATCTGATATTATGTTTTCTATTTTTCCAAGTGATCTGATAAAGTAAATTTTTTCATTTGTAGGATTTTTTACAATCCGTGACTAGAGAAACTGCCGAGACAGGTACAGGTAGCAGTGATGCTCCAATGTAGCAACAACGCTAACAAAGAAATGTACCAATGAGGATTTTTTACACTCCTCTAGTTGGCCTCGAATCCATTGATGAGGGCACCAATTTTGATCAGCATGACATGTCAGAGCATGATCAGACAGATCCTAGGACTCCACATGACTCTGGAGATGAACCTACTGTAGATGACCAGGAAACTTTCCTTGGAGCAGTACGAGTTAAAAGCACCGGATCACTAGATCTCACCTTTCTAGTGGATGACTCTTGTGTTCTGATCAAGATTCAAAATATTGCGAGTATTTATTAATTAATTTATTCATTTTAATCATGAAATTGAAATGGACATACGCTAAAATTATTATAAATTAATGGATTACACGTTTCTGCAGGAAACAATGTTTTCTACAGGAATTTGAGTGACAAAGCATTGGAGTTGTTTGGCCCCACCATTCGCACACGGTGGAATAGCCAAGATAGCGCAAAGAGAGATGTATTGATAAACCACATGGTAAACTTGTTTGGCAATACATTCAATAAGAAAGTGGTTGCAAAGTTAGCCGGTGAGAATTTAAAATTTACCAGGGCCCAATATAGGGATAAATTGCAACTTGAACTCAAGCATGAGCGCCCTCACATGGTTCCGAAGAAATAGTGGAAGGAAATCATAGAGGATGCAAAGGATAACTTGCTAAAAAGACAAGGAAAACAACCATGGCCTGGAAAAGCAAGGTACAACACATATCATCTTTTTAGTGAAATATGTTTATTTATTTTTTTCTTTTTTGTTTTAAGCAAGAATTCTAATATCCAACGTTTTTCAAAATTTTCATATATAGGCTACCAAACACCTCCAAAGCAACCAAGGATAGAGTGGAAAAGCACGGGCAACATAGACTGGGCCAGGGTGGCTATAGAAAACTAAGAGCCTGAATCGTAAGAATTAAATGATTAACTGTGGGGAATATTTATTTGAAAGTAGCGAACAAATATATGTTTTTGATACTGGAAATTTTATATGTGTTATGCATTGCAGGGAAATACATTCCAAGATGATGCCACCGATGAAGACCTAAATCTTGGTTTCAAGTATGGTTTTAAAAGTGTCATTGAATATCGGAAAATCTTGGGCCGGACTCCAATCTCCCCAATGACGTAGATGCAGGTAAATAAAATGAATAAGGACATCATTGCAGTATACTATTAAAGTCTATTCATTTTTTATTATATCACCCATAGCTAAATATTTATGTTTTCTTTTAAGCAACAGTGCAACCGCATCAGTGAATCCAACGATACTCCGCACGTACCACCTGATGTTGGGGTGTGCATGTCCCATGATAGTGGGGAGCAGACCCGCCATTCTGGTATGTGTGCTTTGGAAATAGAAATATCTATTGTGATTATAGATATTTATTTCCTGACATATACTTATAAATTTTCTTCTTTCAATGGAAGATTGTGAAGCTCAGGAGGGTGAACCGCAAGAGGAATTAGAAAGTAGAGAAACAATCAACACACTAGCTGTCACAGCTACATAGACAGGTAAAGAGAAATATTGTAATTTTAATCAACATGATGAACTATTAATTTCAAAAATATTTCAACATATCAATATGCCCATTTTCAGTGTTGCAGTTCACGCCCCTTCAGAACTGCTTCCACGCCCTACTCAATGACATACAAGAAGTATGATACACGAGGGAATGGATACACAAACACTAGTAGGACATGGCTTTGTAGATATTTCACCAAATGATGATGATAATATCCCAATTATCGTCAGTTATTACAATGCAAAAAAATAGAAATCAAACAAAAAGTAGATGTATAAATTCATGACTTGTATTTGGATGTATATCGATGTGGTTAGTCTAAAACATTGTTTATATGAATTACTTCATTATGATTCAATGTTTTTATGTTTATATGTTTTCATGACTATCCTATTTATGCATGAATGTGCATATGTTTTCTATGTAAACAACATCATTTATTGGGTATGGGGAATTGAGAGCGATGTGAGGGGGGGGAGGGGCCATATGAGCTTCCACCTTCATGTGGTTGGCCCTATTCAGTAGATAATATAAAACTGTTCTCAAAACAAAGGGGAGCTCAATCAGGTATAAATACTCTTTTATTACTATGTATTAAAGATGGTTGTAAATTTTTAAATGCATGTCTATTTCTTTAAAAATTGTTAATAAATTTAACATTTCAAGGTTCATTGATTTCTACAGGACTTTGTAGTAGGATTTAAATGACTGTTTATTTGCTTATATATTATTTACTCATATAAAAATTCTATCTTTCATGATTTATGCAAGTCTTGGTGATGGAAATGCATCTCGTGGACAACTCTTATCAAGTTGTATGGGCGAATGGATCTGACGAAAGGACAATGATAAGGTAAGGGTTTTGACGTGTTCTTTATCCTTAATGTGTTTGTATTTATCCTTAAATTCTATTTCATTCTATTAATATACAAGAGATACAACCAATATTAAATAACTACTTTTAGACTATCATCCAAACTAGGAGACAACCTTCCACATAAAACAAACTTGCTTCTTAGTAACGTAGAAAAATAGAAGAAAAATCACATAGAAGAAATTAGGCTTTTTTCGGCCCTTCTTCCTATAATTTTAGCATGATGAAACCCTAGGTTAAGAAATTTTAATTTTTCAAACCCTAATTGTTCATCTATCTTTCAAAACTAAATTTTATTAGTTGTATACTTGTAAATATTATTCTTAGGTTTTTTTTTTCTCCTAGGTTTTAGACTTAATTTTTATGTGTTTTTGTAACTTTTATTTTATCAAAAAAGAAAGCCCTAAAAAAAGAATTTATGTGTAAAACCCTAAAAATGTAGACCTTTTGCTCCCACATTTCGAGCCCTCTCCTTTATCAAACACAAGTCTACAATATGTATTGCAAACCTCATATGCCCTAGCTTCCTTCTCTGCACACTCAAAACAGAAAACAAGTTAGTATTTCAAACTATTTAGATGGTGGTGTATTTTGTAAAATATATATTATTGATTTGATTATTTTTCTGCCCTGTTCGCATTAGTTTTATGGGTAAATGTAAGTCTGATTTTTTACTGAGATCTGGAACCTTACATCTCTAAATGCATAGTGATATAATTCTAACATTATTTTACTGAGTTTTGTTTTGGATTTTCTTAGTACTGATTATTGCTATTGAGAGCTGGGTGATGGTAAGGGACTTGATCATTTTATATTTCAGAGCTTACATACAGGATCAAGTGAATGATAATAACATTATGGTTAGCTTGGCACTAAATTTTCATTAAGTTAGTATTTTATATCTATGCTATCACATACACAGATCTAGAAATCATATGTTAAATGGCACTTTAAATGATTAACATTGGTTATTGGTTGCACTATTTTACATGTTCTGATTACTGTGATGATAAACTTTCAATTGTTGCATGCCACATATGTAGACCATAAATTCATATGTCTAGATGTTCAAAGGTATTAGATAAAGTGATGTTATTACATGAGGAGTGTCTCCAAGGAAATTATGATATGGTTTCTAAACTACAAATTGCATGCTCAACTGTGCAACCTGCTTCTTAGTGCCAAAAGGTAATTTATGATGAATTTTTTGCTACATGAGATCATTCCTAGTAATAGAATAGAAATAAGTTGTCATTTTTTTGTTGACTAACATGTCTCTTTCCCATCATGAGCTTAGGGGACTATTTTTATCTTATGGGCATATTTGATATTAACTTGACCAGTTTTGGCCATGCTTGAGGTGGTTGCATAAGAAGGATCAACTTTTCATATTCACCTCTTCCAATAATGATCAATATCAAAACAACTTACCACTAGTTGGCACTACAAAGATCCTACACATATTTTCCAAGTGAAAAACTACTCTATTTCCCTAGGGGTTGAGTTATTTTTTTTATTATTTATTTATTTTTCAATAAAGATGAATTCAATGCACCTTATGTTTTTTGTAGTATGATGATTATCACTAGTATCTCTTCACATGTAGTAGATAAAGTGATGATATTTCATGAGGAGTATCTCCAAGGCAATTATGATATGGTTTCTAAACTACAAATTGCATGCTCAATTATGCAACATGCTTCTGATCAATGCCAAAAGATGATCTATGATGAATTTTTTGCTATATTGCATAGTAAAAGAATAGAAATAAGTTGTCAATTTTTTGTTGATTAACATGTCTCTTTCCTATCATGTGCTCAAGGGACTTTTGTTTCTTTTGAGCATATTTGGTACTAACTTTGACCGATTTTGGCCATGCTTGAGGTCATTGCATAAGAAGGATTAGTTTTTCATTTTCATCTCTTCCATAAATTGCGGGCTTGACCTTCTCTGGCTTGATTTACACCTGCGGGCTTACTCAGTCTTCAAAGCTCAGGATCCCTTCATCTTCAGAACATGGGCTTCCTTTAATTTTGACTTGTGGGCTTCTTTAAGCTTCTGCGGGTATCTATAGGCCTCTACGGGCTTCTTCCAATCTCTATGGGCATCCTTCCAAGCCCTTGTGGGCTCTTTAAGCCCCAGTGGGATTAACCTAATTTTGGATCACAATAATTTGATCCGAGCTCAGTGGTGCCTACGTCTTTTATCGATGGTATTTTTAATAGATGTACCCCCCTACCTTATCATAGAAATCAGCTCTCAATGGTTCCTGGAATATCATTTAATTAATGTTTATACGATCCCTATGGTACTTACAATGTATTTTATCAATGGTATTTTTATAGATGTACCGTCCAACCTTAGCATAGAATCTGCTCTAAGAGGTGCCACTTTAGCCTCTAATTATCTATTTTATCCAATTATTATGAACTTGTGCATCCTAATGGGAAAACAGTTTTTGAGGCAATAATTAGGGTGCTTAGGGCCACTTTGGGTACTTTTGGGCACTTTTTAAATCATTATGCCTTACTTTTTAGAGTCAGTTAACACTTTTTGACCTCCCCCCTGAACTTCCCATTTATTTTTTTCCCTTTTACTTCAATATGTTTTTTCCCATATCTTACTTTCTCGATATATTTCTTTTCTATAAATCACCTTTCCTGTGTTATATTTTATCCATTTCTTTGTCTTTAAAATATAGTATGTATTTTTTCACAAGCACTTATTGAAGATCCAAAACTGTGGAAAGGAAGGTGCCTTTCCACGGTTTAAAAAAAAAATTGAAACCTCCAGGTTTCGTCTCAATATCAACGAACTTTCATCGTGGCTATTACAAAACCGTTGAAACACGGGGTGGCTTTCCAGGAATACCATCAGAGACGAAGTTTCATGGAAAAATTACCGTTCAACTAGCAGATTTCGTCGAAAGTGATTGGTTTTCCACGGTTTTGTGTGGAAGAAATTTAGGCCACCGTATAGAAGACACATGGCGGCCAATTTTCGTCTCTATATTGATGGCTTATAAAGTTCGTCGTTATATCCACGAAATAAGTGCCACGAAACATCGCAACCGTTATTGTCGCGATTGAGATGACAAAACGTGGAAATAGCAACAAAAAACCGTCGTAATTTTGATATTATGTATTAGTGTGTAAATGATTATGTGCACAACTTATATTCTTAATTAGCATGCATACTATCAAGACAAATGAAAAATTAATAAGGTGCACATATTTTCCTTAAGTACCATGCAAAACAAAAAAGATCAAATTTAATAAGTGTGCTCTATTATGTTGTCTAAATTAAGATTAATCCTAGGACCAACTACCAATGTTCTTAAAAATTTATTAAAATGCACTTTCCAATGTTAATTAAATCAATTTTAATGAAAACACTAACTGATTCAATATATGAGTCCACATCCTCCTATGTTGATTGGGTCAAATTTAAGCAATGAGAACATTATTCTATGGTGATTTGGTCAAAATCTTGATGACTAAGGTGAACATAGTCCCTAATTTTGTGGTGTCACTCAAGTAATCGAACACAATAATGATACAAACCTTATCGATCCTCACATTCTATTTAGGAGACTCTTTTATATGGGTTATTGATATTTCGTCTTATAGAATGTCGGACTTATATTAGTATCATTATCATCTCTAGATTGATAGGGTTTCTCAATTTGAATCTTTGCCCTCTATTGGCTCAATTTTCTTATAGAGGACTGAGGAGAAGAGGATTTTTTGAGACTTAAATACTATTGGACACAAAAGGGCCTTGAAAGGGAAAGAACCACAAAGGAAATGGACCCTAAGATACTTATTCATGGCAAGGTATGGATCTATTTGGCATACTTACTTCTTGTTAATAGAATCTCCTCTCTTTACCACCCATTTATTTGTGTATATTTGATGGTGTTTTTTATGAAAATGTATTATCTTCATTTAATTCTTGGCAATTAGATTGTAAGAAATTTACTTAATATAACAAGTTAGATCTAGAGTTTTATAACGTATAGAGTAGAAAGGTTGTGTTGTTGACCTAGTGTGAAAGAATAGTGGAGATATGATCTATTCTAATTGCCCATCCATACAACTTTGAATTTCCACCCAAGATCACAAGGTTCTAGGTTTTCTTATTTCACTCTCTTCTTTTAACTATAGATTAACTTCTTGTTTGTTTAATAGAGTAAAGTAAAGTGTATTTTATGTCACTAGCCCTCCAACCAACTTGTGGGGATATAGAAATATAATTTTATGCATAATATGTCATCAATTAATACCAGTTCACTTAACCAACTCAGAACATCTATGCAATGGTTACCCTAATGCTAAGTTTTCTTTGTCTACTTGTGCCTCAGTGAACACCCATTAAAAAGGAAACAATTTGCTAATATTACAGGATTCTTCCAGTCATAAATTTTTCCTTATGCAACTCTTCATGCTTTCCCATGTTTTCCTTCATGCCCCTTTGAAGTATTATATAGTGGTCATATTCCCTTCTTATTTCTTTTGCATATGTATTTCTTGTCATGTATCTCCAACATTGCTTCTTAGACAAGTATGCTTCTTATACATCCATTGATGCAAGATACAAATACTTTCCACTCATTTTGTTGCAATTTTTCCTTTTCAACAAGATTTTGTGTGTGTGTGTTCCTAACTACTAGAGAATAAATATAACTAAAGATTTAGCTTCCTTTTGGGGGGGAATTATGTATACATCTATGTTGCATTTTTGCTTATCCATGTGGATTTGTTATTCCTTATATGTTCTTAACCAATTATGTTACTCTCTTACTTGATTATATAATAGGTAGTACTTCTATACTTGCGTTTGCCAACAAAATGAACTAATAAATACAATAGTATGGTGCTTATACTCGCCTTAAGTGTATTTTATTCTCACACCTTTTCCCAATCATCAAATAGCACACCATGCTCATCCTCTTCCATCGTGAAAGAAAATATTTTTTGTTTTTAGAGCATAGTTGTAGATCCTAATAAATCTAAATGTGAATCTTACGTTATTATCCTTGAAACCCATGTAAATACTCCACCTAGAGTATTAGAATGACTTCTTGCAATGTTTACTTGTAATAAAGGCAAAGATTCCATTTTCATAGTTGTTTTAGTTTCTTGCGTCCTTTTGAGAAAACTATGCTTCTCCTTTCATTGGTATCTTATGTAATGTTGGTACATCATTTTATTCTTCCCCTCTTTATATTGGATTCCATATTATTTATGGATTTCCTTTTCAAATATACATGGGGTGAAATTCTAGATGGATTTTTTTACACTTTGCACACTAATGTCGCAATAGATGCAAAAAAATTGCAATAACTCTTCTCATCTTTCCTTCCTCTTCAACACAATTTGAAGAGTGGACATTAATTATTTCCTTTTCCTTCGGGATATCAATCCCTTCTTTAAAAACATGCCACTTATAGCCTTTGGTTATGACATGGTTATTTCTAATAATAATAACATGTGTGTGTGTGTTATACTAAATGTCCCATTTTCTTACGATAGTAACAAACAATGGGAAAATTCACATACCTTTAATCATTGCACTTGTGATTATATGGATGCCCTCTCTTTAGAGTTGCATTGCAATAACATTTGACTCTTCTTCAATAAATATCTTCATCCCCATTAGAATGTTTCCCTGACTTTGTAGTTATGGTAACTTTTCTTATTTGTCCATATGAAAAGATAATCCCCATTCAAGTTTAGAATTTTTTTATCTCTTTGGAGAGTTGAAACTTATTTGTTTTAACCATCTTGATTTCCACACTAGTTCCCTTAATGGTGGAACTACCTTCATTGACCATGCTATGGTGTGTTGGAGGTGGAGACCTCTTCTCTTTGGAAGACGTAATTTCCATTGAGCATTCTCATCTTTCCCATAGTGCATGAAATACATCCAAGGCATACATATGTATATATTACATGTACCTTTATGGTTTTTTTGATTCCTTGGATTTACTTGCCAAGCTTTTGTATTTGTAGATACTTTCTTCAATATCTTGGAACCAGTTCCTACTATATGCAACTCAATGATATCAAAGGAATCAACAAACTTCTCAAAGGAATTAAAATTCAAGTTTGAGCATGATTACCATACTCCTTAGTCCCATAGGTCATGGTTTGTGCTTCCCATGTAGAGGTGAGGTTTTGCTTCCTATGTCACTTCTTCAATGAGTGCTTGGATCTTGACTAATCCTTTTTTCAACTTCTTTATATATTGGTTATTTTATTTCTCATTTTATCAAAGAATAGATTTTTCACTTCTTCAAATCCTACTTACTACACATTTCTACCTCCTTCATGACTTCAATGAGAAATTTGGTATGCCTAACCAACTTGGTTTGTTTCCCTCTGTCATGTTATCCAACTAATTGGTTTCCAAGAACTAAAATTTGTTCCTTAATTATTCTCCCCTTCATTTTGTTGATTTGTCTCTTTCAAATCACAGAGCCTCCCTTTGTTCAAATATTAGCCACAACCATTATCGCATCCCTCCACAAGACATAAGAACTTGTTGTAATGCAATGTTATGTATAAATTTCCTTCGATATTACATTGGAAATTTTATCACAATAAACCTATTTGATGTTTTAGGATCTGTCCATTGTTATACTCAATTTCATTGTGATTACAAAGAGTCTTTTTTTCCAAATAAAAGACCATCATTTCTATTCATAGACTAAAATGAAATTATATTTATCATGTTCATGTTGCACTTTTATATTATATCGATCTCTCTATCCCAACATAGCTTCATCTTCAGAAAATAAAAATAAAAAATAAAAAATAAAAATAAAAATAAAAAATAAAAAATAAAAAATAAAAAATAAAAT
>LPNX010643268.1:127862-207210 GCA_001517045.1 Pseudotsuga menziesii
TATTACACTATCAATCAACAAGAACAAAAAGAAATCAAATTAGGCATGGGTTACCAACAATAGTTTGGAATCAAAATATGTGTGAGGAAATGGTTGAGTTGTCATCTTCGTATTCCTCTAGTAGGAATGAACCTTTTGGCACCTCATATGATTCCTATGATATGGTATCTACTTCTACATTTGATTCTCTGAAAAATATGCATAAAATTAATGGATTCAAAATAATTAGCCGCTACTTTCAAATGTTCCCTAATAGGCATGAGAATGTGTTGGAAACCTAATCCATATGGATTATGGTTTACTTTGTAAATAGTGTAAATATCTAGTTTTAGTTTCAATTACTAAGCTGAAGAGTAACATACCTTTGGAACATGAATGCCAAAGGTCACTTATCCAATGTATTAATAATACAATCACATTAAATGAAATTCAATCCAGCTTGAAATTTTCCATGCCTATCATGGTATCAGATCCCTAGTCTATTTTTAACTCCCTAGTATTCCCTCTATCCTCTCTACTAAAAACATATTCTCTTTTTATAGATAATCTCTAGTCTACTTCTCTGCATACTTGTATGATCCATCCCACTACCTCTGCATAGTGTTGGTATCAAACCTGTATACCTAAGTGTATTCATATCAAACCTTAATTATCTACTTAGTCTCATGGACTAGTTATGTTTCCTATTCCTACAACATGATGAATTGTATGTGTGCATGCTCCATCACCTGTGTGTAGTATATATGTGTGCATTCTCTATATATGTCTGTGAGCTACCCATTCTTGTGTGCTACCCGCTCTATGGAGCGAATCCTAATACATCACCATGTGTGACCTCTCCATAAATGTATACTCCCCTCTCTCCATGCCCTCATGCTTTCCTCTCTTGACTCAACCAATGGTTCCAATCTCTTCCTCTTTATACATGGCCATGACATGGGGGAGCTTGAGATGGTAGTATTTGGATAAAAGTAGAGTATATAGGAAATATAGTTGAAAGAGTTAGAATTATATGCCTTGGTGATCTTATGTGATTGCTTGATTTCATATCCCCCCATATGTTGTGTGGAAAGATCAAACTAAATAGGTTAACCTTCACTTATTAGTGGTTCTTCATCATGTTATTCGGATTCAACATTTTGTGACAAATTACAGGCATAAATGAATGGATGGTATTACCATCTTCACCATCATGCATAGAAATTATATTTTGCAATAGCTTATATATCTATTGCACTAGCTATATCACAATTAAGCATCACCTTATTAAATTTTATGCCATTTGAAGGTCATTGAAATCCTATGAATCACATTGAACAAAGATTGTAGAAGATTGCATTGTGTTGTAGAGATTGAGTTCATTGTAGCATAGCTTACAGAGACCATATTGTAATATTCTTGCAAACTATTGCATAGATTGTAATGTCACTATATTGTAAGCTTTTTGCAAAGATTATAAACCTATACACAAATATTATTGTAGTGCATTGTATTGCAAAGATCAAATTATTGACTATAGTGTAGTTTACATAATCTCCTTGAATATAACAATGAACATTGTATTGAATAACTTGTAATTTATACTCAAGTAATTTTGTCCTTGGAAATGAATTCTCAAATTTATATTGTTAGATTCGTTGTTAGTTGGAAGAACAACTATCTAGAATGCTCGAGGAAGATCAAGCACACCCTCATATTTAATGATCTATGTGATGACGACTATGAAGGAAAAATTGATACTTGAGAAGGTGATGTTGCGGTTTAAGAGCCTAAAACAAACAAAGATCTTGTCACATAGAAGATCATAGATAAGAAGCCATATGCATTGTTCACTACTACATTAACTGAAGAGGTGAGTTAGCATATTTCATTTTCTAAGAAATCTTATGAAGCTTTGAATAACTTGAAATATTTGTATGACTCAAACTCGGAATTGGAGACAATTTAGTTGTTTTTGAAGCTCTTAAACCTAAATTTGAAGATAATGATCCCACAACTATGTATTTTGATATCAAATCCATTATACATAACATTGATGCTACTAGTGTGAAGGTACACCTTTCTCTCACTACCTTCATCAAGGTTCTCTACCCCACATATTCACACTACCTTAAGTCACTTCAATCTAGTGGGGAACTAAAAGACCTCAAGTTTGACACTCTGGTAAAGGAGATTGTAGAACAAGATAAAGACTTAAAAGAAAACATTTCAACCCACTAGATATACCTTGTGCCTTGGCTATAAACGAAAGAATCAATCACATGATTCTTCTAGAGGAGATGGCAGCAAAAGAGGGAGTGGAAGAAAGAACTTCAAAGGAAAGGGGTAGACACAACTATGGTGAGAGATATGATCATCAATGTGTCCAATATATAAAGAAATTACGTGAGGCAAAGCCATGTAGAATTCCTTAGGGGAATATCACGGAGAAGAAAGAGCATAAAGAAGACAGAGATAGTAGCTCATGATTCTGGTGAATCTCCTAAATATACTCATTTCATTGTTGCATATTGTAATGTTGGCATAAATGAAGTTTTGTTCAATACTTCATTTTCATCTTGGGGAGATACTTAGTTAATTAACATTGGCACAACCTGCTATATGAAATTTAGAAAATATTTCTTTAAATAATTGAACGATAAAGTATATGTTGTAGAATATTTTATAGATAAATCCATCCTCAAGCACAAGGGAATTGGAACCATAAGGCTCAAACTTCCTATTCCTTGACTTTCTATTGCATAATGCTCTCTATATTCCATAGTTGTAGAGAAACTTGTTGTCTCTTATGAAAATTATGAGGAAAGGGCATTCAATCCATGTATTTGATGGGAAAGCTAATATAATGAGATCCTCTGACAAGTCATCATGACTAAATGGGAAGATGAAAAACTATTGAAGTTGAAAGGGACATTTGCAAGAGCCACACAAGAGTACATAATTTTGCACACCTCTCTCACCATGATGAAGGTACATTGTCATCCAATCTTTTGTGGCATGATAGATATGGGCATATCATTTATGATGGTCTTTGTTTTTTAAATAAGAATAGTGTCTCTGGTTTTCCCACCATTCCAAAGAACTTGAAACAATTTCATGCTTTCATTCTTAGCCAACATAGTAAGCATCCTTTCCATTATTCAAATTCCAAAGCATGTAATAAATTAGAGTTGGTACACTCTGACTTTGGGTGTCCCTATGCCTAGTGCTTTTGCAAATGGTAATAAATATCCCATGACTTTTATTCAAGATTACACCAAGATGTCTTGGGTTTATTTATTGAAGCAAAAAATCAAGGCATTTGAAACATTTAAAATTGTTCATTAATGTATTGAAAATGAAGCAAGATCTCATATCAGCACTCTTTATGGTGATAATGGAAAAGGAGATACCTCTAATGAATTTGAAAACTATATTCATCAACATGGGATTGTGCATCAATCCATTGTTCCATATAATCCTCAATAGAATGGTGTAGCAAAATCAATGAACGTCACACTCTTGAATATGGTACGCTCCATGTTATTTTTCAAGAATGTGGAATTAATGTTTTGGGGTGATGTAGTTCTACATACAATCTATTTAATGTTTTGGGGTGATTCAGTTATACGTACAATATATTTCAAGAATGTGGAATTAATGTTTCGGCATGACATAGTGTAACTATCTCTTTACTCTAATGGAATAGAATTTGAAGCTCACATCAAAAGAAGGAAATGAATTTAAGGATGCAACCAATCACAGACAGCTTGTGGGGAGTCTTATCTACCTTACCACCACTAGACAAGATATTTCATTTGTTGTTTGGATCCTTTCCAAGTTTATGCAAAAACCATTAGAGTGACATTGGTCTGTTGCAAAAAGAGTTCTAAGATACTTGAAGGGGACTCAAGAATTTGGCTACTAGTTCAAACTTATTGGCTACTCCGATTTAGACATGTTAATATTTCATATGCTTAGCTAGATATCGTTAGTGTTTAATCCAATTTAACAATAATAGCATAAGAAGGATCACTAAAAGAAACACAATCACAAGATAGACATATATTTATCCTGGTAAGCCCTCAAGGGGAAGAAACCCCAACAAAACTTCCTCTATATAGATGTATAAGATAAAACCCCAAAACAGGTGCTCCTTCTCCTTGCCAGTATGTCTCTCTCTCTTTCCTATGCGCTATACACAAGTGAGTGTGTGTGTCAAATGAGTAACACACATTCTCTATTTATACTCTTTCTTCCACTTGACTTTTTCCCTAACAAGTCGGCCCCAATAAAATTACTGGGACGACTTCACTTAGGAAGACACAAAATAATATTATATTATATTCAGGAGGGTTCTATTGACCCGACTTACAATGGAGGTTTTACCTCATGACTCTATGATGACCAAATAAAATAGTAACATCCCAACGGAGGAATAAAACATCTTTGATGGGTTACATCAGTGAAATACATTTAGAATATTCTTCGAAGTCACAATATTTCAACACTCCCCCTTAACGAGAAGGGTATTCTACTGAGAACAACATCATCAATTATAATAGCAAGGAGAGAGATCATCTTTAGAAACATCAAGGTAATACATCTATATGTCATTGGAAGTTTTCAACATTCATTAGTAACTCGAACAGTTACTGGAACATCTTCAACATCTTCAGTACTGGAACATCATCTTCTACAACAGCGAGTCTTCATATTTGATCTTTTGTAGCACTCAATCACTCGATCCTTTGCAACAACACTTTGATCTTCATCTTCTTGCAGCACTCGATCACTTGATCCTTTGCAGCAACACTTTGATCTTCATCTTCTTGCAGCACTCGATCACTTGATCCTTTGTAGAAACACTTTGATCTTCATCTTCTTGCAACACTCGATCACTTGATCCTTTGCAGCAACATGTTTATCTTCATCTTCTTGCAGCACTCGATCACTTGATCCTTTGCGGCAATACTTTGATCTTCTTGATCAACATTGTCATCAACAGCAACATAACCTGAAGCACACATGATCCAATTACGGGGTGATCAATCCCTATCACTTTTTTACATAGGTCCAAGGACGATGTAATCCCCATCTTTTACTAATACCAAAGTCTATGAATCACATGTAATACTAATGTCTAGGGATGATATACTCCCACTGCAACATCATCATCCTACTCCCCTTTTCGAGGATGGTACACATCATCGCAACTTAATGCGAGATCACCCATAGCATCAAAAGATGTTGGATCGTCCTCAAATGAATGCAGGACCACAACATCTGCAGATGACTACCATACCACAATGTCCACAAATGAATGCAGGACCACAATGTCTACAAATAATTGTCAAACCATAATGTCTGCAAATGAATGCCATACCACAACATTCGCAATTGAATGCAGGACCACAACGTCTACAAATGAATGCCAAACTACAACGTTTGAAAATGAATTCCAGTCTATAATGTCTATAATGAATGCCATACCATAACATCCAAAAATGAATGTAGGACCTCAACATCTACAAATGAATTCCAGACCACAACGTCTACAAATGAATGCCAGACCACAACATCCACAAATGAATGTAGGACCACAACTTCTGCAAATGAATGCCAAACCACAACATTTGCAAATGAATGCCAGACCGCAACATCTTCTATAAGCACTTGATTTTCCATCTTATCATCACTCCCTCTTTCCAGGGAGGTCCTTTCGGACTACACCAAGCTTGTCACAGAAGTATTCAAACTTTACTTGAGATCGGTACTCACATACTTGAGTTTTATAGCTCCCTTATATACCATATTCCTTATTTTAAAATATGGGATTTCTATGTGCTTTTATTTGTCATGGAACACATGATTCTTGGTCATCTTTATACAACTCTGGTTATCACATAGAATCACTATGGTATCCAACTCCAGATCAAATAGACCTGACATCAACTTCTGAAGCGATATGGCTTCACAACTAGTAGACCAAGCTGCTATATATTCTGCTTCAGTCAAGTTGAGAGCAACACTAGATTGTTTCCTACTAAACCATGAGATCATGGCGGATCCTAAACAATAACATCCACCTGAGGTTCTCTTTCTATCTGAGGCACTTCCTGCCTAATCTGAGCCCTTATATCCATACAGTTAATAGTCATGATCTCCATCATGGTATAGTCCAAATTCTATCATACCTTTCAATTACCTCATCACATGCTTTGCATCTACCAGACGAACACGTCTACACTTAACTAGATACTGACTCATGGTGTTCACAACAAAGCATATATATGTCCTGGTATTAGTCATATGCATCATCGAGCCAATAATATGTCTATACTTAGTCACATCCACCAATTATGATTATTCATCAAATAACAACTTCAGGTTGGTATCCATAGGGGTATCCATGGCTTTACAATCCAACATATCAAATCTTTTTAAGATTTCCATAGCATACTTTCCCTGGTTTAGAAAGATTCCTTCTGGGCTCTGACACACTTCCAAGCCTAGAAAATAGTGTATCAATCCAATATATTTCATCTCATATTCTTCAGCAAGCTTTGTCTTTCAATCTACAATCTCTTTCTGATTTCATGTCAGAAATAAGCCATCCTCGTACAGTAATAATATGATAGGTTCATCATCCATAACCTTAAAGTAAAGGTTAGGGTAGGAATTACTTTTGGTAAAGCCAAAGCTCATCAAGAAGCTATCTATTCTTCCATACCAAGATCTGGGAGCTTTCTTTAGTCCATATTGATCCTTTTTCAACTTACATACATAATTTTGTCTGTCTTTGACTTCAAATCCTCGTGGTTGTTCTATGTACACTTCTTCCTCAATAACACCATTCAGGAAGATTGTCTTCACATCCATCTAGTGTATATTCCACTTCATCATGGATGCAAGTTCCATGATGGTTCTAATGGAAGTGTACCTTGAAAATGTCTCACCAATTCCCTCTTTCTGAGAGAATCCTCTAGCCACAAACCTTGCCTTGTATTTTCTCAATTTTTCTCAATGCTCCCAGCAGTTGCATGTTTTATCTTGTAGATCCACTTGGAAGATACCACACCCTTGCCTTCAGGTTTGGGTACTATATGCCAAACATCATTATTCATTTTCGATTGGTATTCTTCCATCATTGCTTCTACCCATTCTTTCTTCTATACAACTTCTTCATAACTGGTAGGTTCTTGATCTACAAGATCACACATCAAAGCTACATAACTGGAGAATGGATTTGATCTCTTGCTTATTCTTGTGTATCCTTCTGGAGCTCCATACTTCTCTTCTTCTTGTGTGATTTCTCTTACCCAAGAAGGATTTCTCTTTCATGATATATTCATAGTAGGGGGTTCATGAGGTTCTAGCATACCATGGTCTTTTGATATTTCACTTTCAGGAGAGGGTGCAGCTTCTACTTTTCAGGGAGTTACGTCCTCTTCATGTACTTCTTCATGCTGACACTTTTTGGATCTATTAAGAGTTGCTTCTTCGTCAAATGTTACATCCCTACTAATCTCTATGTGATGGAATCCTTAAATGTATATCCTGAAGGATTTGGAGACTTCACAGTATCCAACAAATATTCCCTTCTTTCTGGAAGGGTCCAACTTGGTTCTCTTTTCCTTTGGAATGTGAACATATACTGGACAACCAAATATCTTGATATGGCTCACTTCAAGCTTCTTTCCTGTGTACATTTCTTCTAGAGTATTGAATCCAAGGGCACTATGAGATAATCTATTATGAACATAAATTGTTGTTCTTGCTGCTTCAGCCCATAGTTGCATAGCAAGATCTTGATCAAGTATCATTTTCTTCATTGCTTCCATAATGATCTTATTCTTTCTTTCTATGGCACCATTATGTTGGGGATTGTAAGGATTGGTTAGCTCCCTCTTGATTCCAGCTTCTTTACAAAAGGATTCAAACTCTTTTAAAGTATATTCTCCATCATTGTTTGTTATTAATATCTTGACTCTTATTTCTGAATGGTTCTCTATCAAGGCTTTGAATCCTTGAATTTTATGAATACCTCATTCTTTGTTTTCAAGAAATATATCGAATTATTTCTTGAAAAGTCATCAATAAATGTAACATAATATTCATAACCACTTAAATATGTGGAGGGAATTGGACCACATACATCAAAATGAATTAATTCCAATGTACCTTTAGTCATTGTTTCACTCTTCGGAAATGGATTCTTGATATTCTTTCCTCTTGCACACCCTTTGCAAGTGCCTTTATGATTGATCTTCAAATATGGTAAATGTGTTACTACTTTGCTCACATAAGGTAATGATTTGTAGTTAATGTGATAAAGCCTTCTATTCCATAGTTCACTTGGGCTAGTGGTCTCATGGACAAGGGTTGTTTCCGAATGTCCTTTGAGTTTATATAATCATCCTTCTTCTTCACCAATGGCAACTGCATATTCAATTGATTTTCCTTTGGTCCACATAAGTACTTGTCCATCTATAAATGCAACTCTATATCCTTTCTTATCTAATGCTGAGATAGAAAGTGAGTTATTCTTCAAACTTGGTACATATAATACTTCCTTCATCTTCATAGGAGTTCCAGATTCAAGCTTGTAGCTTGCTTCACCAATATATTTGATAGGATATTGATATTCATCTCCTAATGATACTCTCTGAGGAGATTTGTTTTCTTCAAGTTTTTACAAATTTTTCTTTTGTCTTGTCATGTGCTTCGAAGCACCACTATCAATAAGCCATGTATCTTCTCTAGGTGTCACAGACCCATAGATTGTAGAGAATAGTACATATTCTTATGCATCTTCTTCTTTTGCTTGTTTTCTTCGAGGTCCTTCTTCTTCTTCATCCTCATTTTCAGCTATATGTTGATGATTTCTTTTGTTGTTCTTCTTCTTCAATGGACACTCTCTGGAAATGTGTCCTATCTTGTGACAATTATAACATTGAAATTGAGAGTAATCTTTCCTCTGACGGTTTTCTCTTTTGGAACCTCTTGGGAGGTCGATACTCCTTGTGACTTTCCTTGTTGAAGTTATATTGTCTTCTTCCTCTTTTGGTATGGGTGGCTAGGGATTGATTATCTTCTTTAAGTAGAAATTCTATGTTGGCTACTCTAGCCTCCTCTTGGATGTAATCTTCCCATACAATGTCAAACTTCATACTTTCTTTTCTAGCACACATAGTCTGTATGAATGAATCCCAAGGTCTAGTGAGACCATAGAGAGCAGTCATAACCAATTCATCTTCATCAAGGAAGTCTCCAATGGCTTCTATTTTCTCCTTCAACTGGGAGACCCTTGTGAAGTAGTCTTGAATGGATTCTCCTTTACTCATCTTGGTACTCTTCAATTGAGTTCTCAAATTCATATTTATGTTGATGTTCTTCCCTTCATATATTATGCATATGAGGGAATCATACATTTCATTTGGTGTATCTTTGGATGACACTTGAGGGATCAAGTGATCTTTGATTGAATCAGCAATTATTCGCATTTCCTTCATTAGATGCTTCTAGTGCTTTTCCTTAGCTTCATCTTGTTCTGGTTCTGCAACTTCTCCTTTGATGTATTTGTCAATATCATTCTCTCTAAGAATGGGACCAATCCTATATTTCCATGCTCGAAAGTTTTCTATGCCTTCTATATTTTCCTCAATCTTAATGCTTGGGACCATCTTATCCAGGAGGTCACTAAAAAATGAAATTTCTCAAAATGAAAAAATGACCTTACTAGGATATGCACTTGACTGAGGTGAGTTGGTTGGTACACTTGGTTTCTGGAGATTCCAAATCTTCACCCTTCAAAACTTACTTGCGAGGTTTCAGTTTCTGCATATTTCTGGTTCTCTGGTTTTCTCTAATTTCTTGGTTCAAAGCCAAACTAGGGTTTTACTTTCCTGGAGATCCACCCACTCAAAAATTCCAATCCATGGCTCAATAGATGCACTATAGGGAGGCACAACTTTCTATGCAATCATATCTCCAAAATTCCATTTTTTACAAAAACCCTAATTTCTTGTCAAAGGGAGAGGAGAGAGAGTTCCACCTTGTGAAAGTTGTTCTATTCATACTAGCTCTGATACCATGTTAAGATTTCATATGCTTAGCTAGATATCATTCGTGTTTAATCCAATTTCACAACAATGCCATAATTGGGATCATTGAAAGAAACACAATCACAATATAGACACAGATTTATCCCGGGAAACCCTCAAGGGGAAGAAAACCCAACAAAACTTCCTTTATATAGATGTCTAAGATAAAACCCCAAAACAAGTGCTCCTTCTCCTTGCTGGTATGTCTCTATCTCTCATATGTGCTATACACAAGTGAGTGTGTGTGTAAAATGAGGATCCCATATCCTCTATTTATACTCTTTCTTCCACTTGACTTTTTCCCTAACAAGTCGGCCCCAACAAACTTACTGGGACGACTTCACCTAGGAAGACACAAAATAATATTATATTATATTCAGAAGGGTTCTATTGACCCGACTTATGCTAGAGGTTTTACCTCATGACTCTATGATGACCAAATACAATAGGGCCGATGGAGGAATAAAACATCTCTGTGAATATTCTTCGAAGTTACAATATTTCAACAAGACATTGATGGTGAGAAACAGAATGGAGTGTCTAGTTCAAAATACCTCATGAGTCTTGGACCAATAGTTGTTTAGATCATGCAAATAGTTTGTTCTAGTAGATTTCACAATAGAGGTAGAATATGTGACTACTACTTAAGCAACAAAATAAATTGTGTGTCTTAGGAAGAAACTTGAAGATTTGTAGGAGAAATAGGTGAATTCTACTCCTCTACTAGTTGAAAATACTTATGCAATCAAGTTAGCCAAGATTCCTAGATTCTATTATCGAACTAAGCACATCAACACAAAGTAACTTCTGATTTGATATCATGTAGAGGTGAAGACTATTCATTTGATACATAGCTCCATAAGTGAGCAAATTACAAACATCTTCACCAAAGCACTTGAAATTTTTTTTTAAAACTTGAAAAGTTTAGAAAGATGCTTGGACTCACAAGCACCCTTTAAATTAAGAGGGGAATGTTTGAAACCTAATCCTTATAGATTATGGTTCATTTTGTAAATCATGTAAATTTCTAGTTTTAGTTTCAGTTACAAAGCTAAAGAGTCATGTACCTTTGGAAGTTGAAGGTCAAAGATCACTTCTCCAATGTATTAATAATACATTCACATTCAATGAAATTCAATCCATCTTGGAGTTTCCCAAGATTTTCATAGTGATATTGGATACCTATATTAACTCATTCATCCAATTAATGAAAAAACTAGAGTCACCAAAAATTTAAATATGCTTAATATTTTTTGAAAGCACATTTAAAATAAATTCAAAGGTCGTGAATTTAGCATAGTTGTCAGTCACTTCCCCTAAACTTGCTTTTAACTTAGCACAATGAACATTTTAAAAATATAGAATCCATCTAGCACTACTAAATTTTGGAGGCCCCTACCTAGCCCCATAAAATCAAATAAAATAAAAAGTATGCTTGGGATTTAATTATTACTAATTTTATTTCTACCTAGGGATCTTTTGTATTGTGGGTACTCTACAACTATATAGATTATATGTCTGCTTTAACGGGTTCTATAGGTGGTGATTCCCTTGCTCTTGTGTCCTCTGCCTTTGCTATTAAAGCTTGAACTTGGTCAATTAAATTTGAAATAGGTGTTGGGGTATGGATATACACCACCTAAATTGGATCCATTCTTTTCAAATGGTAAATTCCCTATGCCCATGTTGGCTCGACTACTTAAACCGCTGAATCAATGGGTTCCACCATGGCCTAATTGAATTATCCTCTCATTCCAACACTATTATTGCGAAGCTATAGATATTATCTATACGGAGCATTGAAAGGTGGGGGGTGATTTCTCCTTGTGACTAGAACATGGCTATGCTATATTTTGTAGGATTTAGTGTTGAATTTTTTGTCAATTTATGTTATTTATACATTTAATGTAGCCATTGCAAAGAGGATAAGCAATGTTATGTAAAAGTTAGTATGAGTTTAATTATTCAAGCAGTGAGAAAGGGTTCCATTTAAATATTATAAGAAATATCGATTAAAACACATAAGTTACAATTGAGAAACCTATGAGGGAACAAGAAGAACTACAAGCAAACGAAGGTTTGGTAAAGGATTTTAGTGTTACATTATTTCTCAAAAACTCCCTCTAATAGTTATAGGAGTTACTTATAACTATAAATTCTCGACATACAAATTTTTTGTGGAGGATTTTTTCATCACTACATTATTTGTCAAGGTGCACCGGTGTTGTATAATTCCAAGCACACCTACCTTATAAATTTACCTGCATTGCCACACCCATGTAGTGATAGTTGGAACTAGAATGTGAGTTATGATGGTGTTGGTATTTATTGTGGGAACACCACTATAGATGTTAATGTATGGAGCCCATGTGTGTATAAAGTACATTAGTGTCTATATAAACACAATATGAATTAGGTCCCATATCAATATAAGGTTCCATGATGCAATTTGTTCCAAAATGCACTAGTGTTTTGTTTAGTTACAAGAATGTGTGTGTGAATATCTTACAAGCACCATTGCATATAGTGATTACAAGGGAATTAGTGCATACATAAGATACAAGAAAAGTGGTGTGTATAGTAGTGAGAAAAGCATCAATGTGTACATTATTGATAAGAACTATGGTGCATACAGTAGTGACAAAAAGATCCAAGTGTTGGCAACACGACCTAGTGTGCATTATATAATATTTTCAAGTCCGCAAATGCAACTTTTGTAATATTTCATTTTTATTTTCACAAAATGTTATAATGATTTGAAAAACAAATGATTATATAAGAATAATGATTTTTATACTATAATATTGTGTATTGATTTAATCGTTACATAAATGTATGCATGTTATAATTAAAAGAATAAACCTAATGATAGGGCATATAATGTCGAATATTTTTTCATTCTAGTATTATAAATCATGCATATAAGAAACAAAATATGCTCGAAAAACACTACAATTAAGAAACTCCATTGTCCTATTTGAGAATAAGAAATCATGCCATATCAATGGAGAATATCTTGACTAATATATAATTCTAACAATATTGGTAACCCCATCATACAAGACAAATGGTCTGCAATAAATAATATATTTAATGTTCTACACAAATATGCAATAAATAATATATTTAATGTTCTACACAAATATACAATTTTCAGCCACAAATAATTTGAAAAAGAAAAGAAAAAGTAACATTTATTTATATTTTCCATTCATCCCTCATAGTGCTTTACTTGGTTGAGTTGCTTGTAGACATCATTTATCCATCATTTGGGCATGTTGTGCTTGCATGGGTTGCAATGCTATGGTTATTAGCTTGATTTTTAACCTCTTGATATTCAATTTCCAAACATATAAATCTATTGTAACTATGAGTATATTGACATTTACAGTCTAATATACCTTAGCACATATATTTTAATGTTTTTACTACTAAAATTGTGTCATATAAGATATATATAATTTTCAGAAATCAATAAACTTACTATATCATTTATTACTTCATGAGCAATAGACATTGTTCCAAATCTCTGCCTCATGCATGTTGCCATCCAATATTATGTTGGTTCCACTTCATACTTTGTTTTTATAAAATTGTATACATCATAACAAAAATTTTGTTATTCCAATCTTTATAAAATAGGTGATGCAAAATAGCATAACTATTGATAGACTTCTTTAGTATCTCTTAATACTTGATCATACACTCACAACCCACAATCTATCCAAAGTCAAGCAAGCATACTGATGGATCTTCTTGGTAGATTAACACCTTATAGAAAAATTCATGGTTGATTGTAATATAATTATAATATAAAAATAAAACAAATATGAAATAGGAACATTAAGGAAAATGCAAGTATTGCTCATAAATATTGGGATCAACAATTATCCCGAAGGGTTAGTTGAACTAGTTGTCACCAATGTTTCTAGGAATTTGGTCAATTTCGTGCTAGTAGGTGCTTAGTTAAAATCCCCTTGGGTGAGGAGCAGTAAAATACGCTAACAATTTTTCTAGGGATGTCATCAATGAATGTGGGGAAGCATCCCTTCGGTTTCCTCGCAATGTTTTTCTTGAATTTTTTTAGATAAACTCATTTCTTCCTTATTTTCATTTCATGCATGGTATTGGTGGGTTATATCTTCCCAAGCTTCAACTATTCTTAGTTATTTGTCAATATCCTTATGCACTTTTTTAGACATCCCTATTGGCATATTATGTATATCATCTCATTCAGTGTCTTTAGTATTTTTTACCTTCATGGAAAACAAAAAAAAAGTGTGAAAAACATCTTAAAAAATTATGAATATTCCTATGATGTAAATATATTATATAATAGAAATATTTATTGATTTGATCATGTTTTTAACTGGTATATACATATTAAATATAAAACACGTTTAGGAAGAATGTGTTGACCATTGCTCTAGATATACTTGTCACAAACATGCAATACTTTGGTTCTTGTATTCATTGCTTTGAATTTTTGTATTGTAAGTGAAATGTATGTATATACATTCTTCCACCAATTCCTTGATATTCTAAAAAAATTGTTCCCCCTTTCATTAACTTATAGTAACCTTCCAAATAATATGGGGACCAATTCATCATCATTTATATCATTCATAAATATTTTCTTCATAGAAGGGAATTGTGGTCCCTCATTGTTGTGGTCATCACAATATTTGACATCTACAAAAATGAATGTTTGAAGTATGTTAGAAAATTAAATTTCAATATAAAATAATATCAAAGAAATTGTTTCCATATTAATCACTTTTTGATCCACCATCTCTTGTTTGCAACATTTTTAGAAAAAAAGTTTGCATTCCATTAGATTACGATTACGATTGTTTTTGTCAAGTTTTTTTCTCTACATGTCACACATTAGCCACTACATGTCATTTAAACCCATAATATTTCTGTAATGTCCCAAGTATTATATGCATACCTGAACACTATATAAAGCTGCAAATTAAATTAAATTTCTGATATTTGAATTACTACCATTCAATGCATGTTCAGACTAGGAAAATAAGGGTTTTTTTTCAAAGAAATTTGCAGACATGGGAGCAAGCAGTGGGAAGAAAATAAGAGTAATTTAATAATAGTGAATTAATTTCCCAAAACACATTTATATCGAGGACCATTTAGGTTTCAGATTCCTCTATGCGGAAACCTACTCCCATGCTTCTGGGTCACCCAACCGTGAAACTAGGGAAATTCCTTCCGTACTTTCGACCAGGGGCTTAGGGAAAAGTGAAGAGGTGTTATCAGGCCTTTAGATATCATAAAATATGGTTTTGGAAAATTTTTAACAGATATGGAGAGTTTTGGATAGTTTTGGGAAAAATTGGTGATTTTAGGCAATTTTGGCATAGGGAAGTCCTGCGCAAAGGAGGCTTCCAAAACCTAGTATGGACTCAAGAAATTTCTGATATGGAATTATTTATGGATATGTATGTCTTTCAGTGATATGCAGAAACATTCATAATCAAAAATTACTGAGTACAACTCTCTGAATTGGAAGAACAACTAGACTAGTCAAAATTAACTAGTAATCTAGCTATGGTGTGCAAATAAGCTTGAATTTCAGAACAGAAACGCATAAGACATGATAAATTTATTTGATAGAGACTAATACATATTATTAAAGTATATCAGACCATCCAAACTCATGCCCATGAACAAGGCTCAGCTATGGCTGCACTAGAATGCTCAAATCCTTCATTTTGATGACTAGTTAAGCTAATACATGGATATATGAGTATGAAAACTTAATGAGAAGAGTTATTTATACTTTAATGAGATAAATAACAGTATTTATAAAATTTTATACATCATAAATAAATGTATTCACTGACCATTACATCATAGGACTTGGAATTATGGGCATGAGGCCCAAAATATGACCAGAGAAGGGCGAAGAGCGTAGGTGAAGCATGGGATTCACTGGATATCGAACTGAACGTGATCGAGGCTGAAAAATATTTCTGATAGGACTTAAATAGCTGAAGTTCAAGCTCTCCATACCTGCAAATAGAAGATAATAGGAATTAAGGAGTGGGGAAGGGAAGGTTTGGGGCTCATATCCCAAAGCTCTGAGGTGCATCACTTAGAAAATAATGCTCACATAGCATCAATCAATTAACTCATCAACCAAACTGAATAAATGGGATCGAATTTTCCTTTAATAGCATCTTGGGTGACCTGTTTAGCAAGTGGAGGCCAATGGTTACCTGTGAGAGCAAGTCAACCCCCTAGAAGCCCTATCCATAGCCACATAAGTGCCCTCCTTGGGAAATTTGGAATGTAGGACCATGTGGAAATGTTTCCATGTCCAAATTATCCCTCTTATTTAGTAATTGTTCCCTCCTTAGTCAAATATTTTCTACTTTTGTTCATGACAGCTTTCTGCTTTTCCCTACTTTTAAGACTGAGTCTTTATAAGGAAACTGTGCCCTCCTTTTCCAAGGCTTTCCTAATTTTTTCCTTAAATATTTTTTGATTTCTCCAAGACGACATTTCTCCCTCCTTTCCAAAATTTTCATACTTTTATCTCTGGCTGCTTTTCTGATGCTTTTAGGTACTTTCCCTTTTTCCTCTCTGACTGCTTTTGAGATTGATTTTCCTCGTTTTTTACCTTGGAAAGTTGACTTTCCTAATGCGCTCCCCTTGCATGGAAAGCTCATTTCCACATTATTAAATTTCCTAATTAATAAAGATGATGAATAAAAATTAAATACATGCCTTAATAATAATTATTAGCAAAATTTCCCTAGGAAAAATAATTAATGTCAATTTGAACTCCTAGGAGTTTCAGCATGGTCAACACTTTTAATGATTAAATTGAGGGGACATGACAGTCCTCCCCTCCCAAATATCCTTGTCCTCAAGCAAAAGAAAACCAGGGTGCTGCAAGCTCTACTCACCCTCCCAAGTAGCATCTTCAATGGGTAATCCTCTCCACTGTATCAAATATTCCTTGATTGTTTTGTTCCTTAATTTCCTTTCTTTGCCCATCAGCACTTTCTCTAGTACTAAGACCAAATGGCCTTAATCAACCAGAGGTGGCAGTTCTTCAGAAGCTACTATCTATTGTCCAACTGCTTTCTTCAGACAAGACACATGAAAAACATTATGGATTTTGTTGTTTGTTGGCAAATCCAACTCATAGGCCACTTAACCAACCTTTTTGATAATCTTGTAGGGCCCATAAAACCTTTGCTGAAGTTTTTCATCCCCTTTCTTCTTCAAGGAAGAATTTTTGTAAGATTGCAGCCTTAGGTACACTAAGTCTTCCACTTGGAACACTCTGTCTATGATGTGCTTATTTACATACATATTTGTTGGTTCTGTGTCATCTACATATTGTCTTTCAGTGCCCTTAAAATGTATTAGTTCTCATGCAACCAATCTTTAGCTTTTTGTGCCCTACAATCTCCAAATATTAAGTCTGCAAAAGTTGGAGATTCATACCCATACATGGCTAGAAAGGGTGTCATTCCGATAGAAAGATGAAATGTGGTGTTTTAACAGAACTCACCCAAGTGGAGCCAAGTTGCCCAAGCTCCTTGTTGTCATGTAACATAGTTACAGAGGTACCCTTCAAGCCATTGATTCACCCTTTAAGTTTGTCTATCTTTCTGGGGGTGATAGCTTGTGCTCATGTTCAGATTTGTTCCAACCAAATCAAACAATGCCTGCCAAAAAGCACCAGTGAACTTACTATCTCTGTCACTGATTATAATTCTGGGCAGTCCATGCAACCCGAAAATGTCCTTGAAGAATAGGGTAGCAACCTCAATAGCAGAAATAGTGGATGTTACTGCAAAAAAGTGTGCATATTTAGTCAACCTGTCCACCACCACATAAATATTGTCTTTCCCTTGCGACTTTGGAATCCCAGTGATAAATTTCATGGATACACTTTCCCATTTTTTATCTAGAATAGGAAGAGGTTGGAGAAGTTTAGCAGGGTGTGTGTGCTCCACTTTGTTATGTTGACATGCAGAACATTCCTTCACATACATGAGAACATCATCTTTAAGGCCCTTCCAATTAAATCTCTCCCTTACCTTTTAGTAAGTCTTCAGAAAACCAGGGTGACCAGCCACTGGTGCATCATGTGCAGCTTCTAAAATCTTTCTCTTTAGTGTAGATCCAGGCACTAAGAAAATTATGTTTTGTAGTAGATGAGGTCATCATGAAATTTGTACTCTTCATTTTGGTTTACCCCATCCAAAACTTCACAAGCAAACTGATCTTTAGAATATTCAATAGCCAACTGGATCTTCCATTCATTAAATATTTGCAGCAAAGAGAATGTGGGCTTACTGGAGAGTGCATCAGCCACAACATTTAGTTTTCCCTTTTTATACTCAATGTCAAAATCATAAGACTGAACTTTGCTCACCCATTTTTGTTGCATGTATTTGAGTTCCTTTTGGGTAAGGAAGTGTCTAAGACTATTGTGATCAGTCTTCACAATGAATTTACCTCCCACCAAGTACTGTCAAAATTTGGCTAAGGCATGCATGATGTCCAGCATCTCCTTATCATATATGGAATACTGTGGCTACAATTTTCTACTCTCAAAATCAATACGGTGCCTATCTTGCATTAGAACAACTCCAATGCCTACACCAGAAGCATCACATTCCAACACAAAAGGTTTGGAAAAATCAAGCAAGGAAAGTACTAGACAACTGCTCATTATCTCTTTCATTTTCTGGAAAGCTTTTTCAGCCTCCTCACTCCAACTAAATGTGCCCGTCTTAGTCAGATATGTCAAGGGTGCAGTGTATTGGGAGTATCCTTTAACAAATTTGTGGTAGCAGTTACAAAGGCCAATGAAGCCTCTCAGTTCAGTGAGGTTCCTTGGGTTGGCCCATTCCAATATCGCCTTTATTTTTTCTAGATCTACCTTGACCCCTTCCTGGCAGATCACATGGCCAAGATACAGCAGTTCTATCATGCCAAACTCACACTTAGACATCTTGGCAAAAAGGACAAATCTGCAAGCATAGTGAGTACCTCCTCCGAGTGGTGCAACTACTCCTCCCATGTCATACTATAGATCAAACTATCATCAAAAACACAAGGACATACTTACGGAGTTGTTTTCTAAATACCATGTTCATGCATGATTGGAAGGTTATCGGTGCATTAGTCAAGCCAAATAGCATAACCAGGATCTCAAAGTAGCCAAAATGATAATGAAAGGTTGTCTTTTGTATGTCTTCCTCCCTCATTCTGAATTGATGGTACACTGACCGGAGGTCTATTTTGGAGAAAATATTGGCTCCACGCATCTCATCCATCAGCTCATCAATTCGGGGAATTGGGTATCGGTTCTTTATGGTCTTCTTTCTCAAATCCCAGTAATCTATACACATCCTGAGTGTCCCATCCTTCTTCTTCACCAAAACCATCGAAGAAGCAAAAGGATTGGAGCTTGGTATGATGAGGCCCAACTCAAGGAGCTCCGTGATGGCCTTCTCAATTTCATCCTTGAACCTCTTTGGATTCTTATAGGGATGGATTTTTATTGGAAGTGTACCAGCTTCCAATTCAATCCTGTGTTCAATGCCACAGTCAGGTGGCCTACCATGTGGAAGGTCTTCGAAAAAACTCTTATTCTTATGCAACAATTTTTATATATCTTTGGGTCAGGAGGAAACTTTAGCAGTAGTTCCCTCAGTGGTGATTTGGCATTCAACAACTCGTTCAATGTCCCCATGCCTCATAACAGATCTCATACTTTTGGAAGAAATTACTTGGCTGGGATAAGTATTCATGGCTTTCAATACCACTGGTTTTCCTTCCGCATCCTTGAAACTTATTTGTGGTATATGGTAATTCATAGAGTTTTCTCCAATAGAGTACAGCCATTGTACTCCCAACACCATGTTGGTGTATGCCACATTGACAACATAAAAGTTTTCTTTCACAGTATAGTCATCAATGTTTACTTGCAGATTTGGAATCCATCGGTTGCATTCCATGGTATGGTTACCAGGAATGACTACAATGAATCCTTCAAAGGAATCAGTAGGTAGTTTTCTCCTCTCCACCAGGACTGAATCAACAAGGACTATGATTTTATTCCCTTGCAGAACTCCTTTCAACCTTAAAGTATGGAACCCGGGTACTCCACTGAGTACTGCAATTTTTTTGTTGGTTTAATGGGGTTTCTCCTCTTCTTCATTTATTTATTACTCTCCATCAGCCATCTCAGCTTCTTATACCACCTCTTCATCACTTTCAAAAAATACTTCAATATAGTGTGTTTTTCCCTTCACACATTTGTGACCCGAAGCCCATCGTTCTTGGCAGGAAAAACACAGCTTCTTCCTCCTCAATTCATCCCAATCCTTGTAGGAGTAATATCTCTTTCCAGGGGAAGGAAATTTTCCCACATGAGGTATTTGATTCTGAAATTTATGAGTCATAAGAGGTCTAGGAGGATACTTGGTCCTCAGGATTGCATCCTACAGGTTTCTAGTCCTGCTCACTGCTTCCTGCAAAGTGGTGGGTCGGTAAGCCTTCACCAACCCCTTCAATGGTTCTACCAGTCCTTCTGTAAACAAAAGGATCAGACTTGATTCTAATATTTTAGTGACCATTATGGCCACCTTATGGAACTTTGAGATGTATGCTTCTGGAGTTCCAAATTCTCTAATGTCTTCCAAATCCCGGAAAGAGATATCGGGATCTCTCCGGTCAAATCTTTTTGTGAATTTTCTGGTTAACTCCTCATAGGTGACTACTTAATCATGGCCTAATGTTTCCATGCCATGAAACCACCAGTAAATGGCCTCCACATCAATATGTAGGGCTTCTAACGTGATGGCATCCCTTTCTTCCATAGGATTTAGCTGAAAATATGTATCCATTTTCTAAATCCAAGAGCTCACTGAGAAATTGGAAGTACCATCAAAATATGGCAAAGTGATTTTCCCAATGGCATTAATTAATTCATAATTCTGATATGGATGCCTTGTATCTCCTCTTGTATGCCCCATAAATTGATTCTCACAAAAATATTTGAATGGCAGATCCCTTCTGCATTATTCACTCAATGATTGATAAACAGAAAATTTATCCTCCCATGTAGCAATAGTTTCAACCTGTGCTTCATGGTATTCCTTTGGGGTCTCTACAAATTTGGGAATAGTAGGTCTAGGCTGAATCTTTGGTTCATATATATACTCTATAGGCCTATTCTGAGTCCCAGTCTTGGATAAAATAGAGCACCTGTGACCTTTCTTTCTTCACATTGAGAACCAATGTTGCTCCCTTCTCCATCTTTAACTCCCAACTGTTTAGCTAGGAATTCTCCGGTCTCTTGACAAGACTGTTATAATGTTAGTTGAAATGTATTGACTACCTTTCAACATGTTTTTAACAAATTTCCTGAACTCATCTTTCTCATCCCTTTCTTCATGGAATCTTCCATCCACATATTCTACTTCCCCCTCTTGAGGGATCTTTATTTTGGTATCGGAATTGTATTTTGGACCCATTGTTGAATATCAAGAGCAGACAAGGAGGACCATGCTCTGATACCACTATAATGTCCCAAGTCTCATATGCATACCAAAACACTATATAAAGCTTCAAATTAAATTAAATTTCTGATATTTGAATTACTACCATTCAGCGCATCTTTAGACTAGGAAAATAAGGGTTTTTTTTTTCTGAGAAATTTGCAGACATGGGAGTAGGAAGTGGGAAGAAAACAAGATTAATTTCAGAAAATTTAATTAATTTCCCCTAACACATTTATATTTGGGACCATTCAGGTTCCAAAGTCCTCTATGTGGAAACCTACTCCCACGCTTCTGGGTCACCCAACCGTGAAACTAGGGAAATTCCTTCCGTCCTTTCGACCAAGGGCTTAGGGAAAAGTGAAGAAGTTTTATCAGGCCTTTAGATATCATAAAATGTGGTTTTGGACAGTTTGTAACGTATCTGTAGAGTTCTGGATAGTTTGGGGAAGAATTGGGGATTTTAGGCAATTTTGGCCTAGGGAAGTCCTACGCAATGGAGGATCCCAAAACCCAGTACGGCCTAAATGAATTTATGATATGGGATTATTTATGGATAGGTATTTCTTTCATTTATATGCATCAACTTACAAAATCAAAAATTACTGATTACAACTCTCTTAATTGGAAGAACAGCTAGACTAGTCAAAATTAACTAGTAATCTAGCAAGGGTGTGCAAATAAGCTTCAATTTCAGAACATAAACATATCAGACCTGATAAATTTATCTGAAAGAACCTAATACATCTTATTAAATTATATCAGACCATCCAAACTCATTCCCATGAACAAGGTTCAGTTATGACTGCACTAGAATGCTCAAATCCTTCATTTTGATGACTAATTAAGCTAATACATGGAAATATGAGTGTGCAAAATTAATGAGCAGAGTTATTTAAGCTTGAATGAGGTAATAAAACTATTTATCAGCTGTTATACATCATAAATAAATGTATTCACTAACCATTACATCATAGGACTCAGAATCATGGGCGGGAGGCCCAAAATATGACCAGAGAAGGGTTGAGAGCGTAGGTGAAGCATGGGCTTCACTAGAGCTCAAACTGAACGTGATGGATGCTGAAAAATATGTCTTATAGTATGTCAATAGCTGAAACTCAAGTCCTCCATACCTGCAAATAGAAGAGAATAGGAATGAAGGAGTGGGGAAGGGAAGGTTTCAGGCTTATCTCCCAAAGCTCTGAGGCGCATCACTCAGAAAACAATACTTGCATAGCATCAGGAAATTAAATCATAAACCAAACTGAATCAATGGGCTCTAATTTTCCTTTAATAGCATCCTGGGTGACATGTTTAGCAAGTGGAGGCCAATGGTTACCTATGAGAGAAAGTCAACCCCTAGAAGCCCTAACCCTAGCCACATAAGCGCCCTCCTTGGGAGATTTGAAATGTAGGACCATGTGGAAATGTTTCCATGTCCAACTAATCCCTCTGATTTAGTAACTACGCCCTCCTTAGTCAAATAGTTGTTGCTTTTGTTCATGACATCTTTATGTTTTTCCATACTTTTAACACTAAGTCTCCATAAGGAAACTGCGCCCTCCTTTTCCAAGACTTTCATGCTTTTGTCCTTACATCTTTTTTGAGTTCTCCAAGAGGAAACTGCACCCTCCTTTCCAAACCTTTCCTTCTTTTATCTCTGGCTACTTTTCTGCTGCTTTTAAGAACTTTCCCTTTTTCCTCTTTGATTGCTTTTGTCATAGAGTTTCCTCTTTTTTTTACCTTGGCAAGTTGACTTTCCCAATGCACCCCCCTGACATGGAAAGCTCATTTCCACATCATTAAATTGCCTAATTAATAAATATGATGAATAAAAATTAAATACATGCCTTAATATAATTATTAGAAAATTTTCCCTAGGAAGAATAATTAATGTCAATTTGAACCCCTAGGAGTTTCAGCATGATCAGCACTTTTAATGATCAAATTGAGGGGACATGAAAATTTCAAAATACATTACTTAAATATTTGAACATCGAATCCTGTGCCTTTTTTTATTTGTAGGTGTGTTACTCCCGTCCATTTAAGTGAATTTGTTTCTTTCTTCTATAATCATGTCATCTCAATATAAGACCCCCATATTGAACTATGCAAATAATGAAATATTCATTACAAAGTAAGTACAAAATTTTAGTATAAGATATATTAAATGAAAGTAGAAAATTGTATAAAATATTAATTTTACAAATCAATCTATTTATCTCAATGGGATTTGTACTAATTTGTGATTGATAAGAAATAAACTCTTCTTCCATGGGAATCATATGAGATTCACTAGCTCTTGAAAACCAAGAGATTGCCTAAATTAAAAAATAAAAAAATAAAAAAAAAATAAAAAATAAAAAATAAAAAAACCCGAAGGTGGGACATTTTTTGCAATGAGGGTGATTTGACCACCTTTTGTGAGATTGAAACCTTGGTTGGGGTTATGACAACAACCCACTTTCACAAACTTGATTGACCTAATGTGTTTTCATTAAACAAATTAATCCATAAACAACAATGTGTGTTGATGTGTCTATATTTAAGAAATCAATTGAACAAACATCAACAAAAGGGAGGATAGAAGATAAATCTAACTACCACATCATCAACTAGTTCACAACTAGAGAATGGAATTTGAATACATGAAGTAAAGTGAAATTAATAGTATAATCCATTTTTTGGGAAAAAATATCCTTCGATGCACCATTATAATAAACATGCACCAACATAGAAAAGACATCGTGAGGCTCCTCCAACCATTGAATTCCTCACACATGGGCTATTAGAACAACAATATACCATCTTAGACATAAAGCACCAGTGTGATATTATTGTATCAAGCACACCATGTAAACCAAAAACAGTTTTTGAAAAAACATTAACAATGAAAAAAATTGTAATTAAAAAACCTAGATAATGAGCGGGCCCTAAAACACATACCACATTTTTTACGTTGAAATAACAATTGAGGTTAACAAAATCCTAAGCCTCAGAAAACCAAATAGGCGAGGCAATAACATTAAAAGAGGCAATAAGGAAGATAGGGTTTACAACATTAAAGGTGGGTTTTATTTTATTTTGCTTGTTAGTGTGATCCTAAATCTCCAGTTTGTTAAAATGTATTTGAATTGGTACAATGTGCATGGGGAAAAAAGAATATTACAAAGAAATTATGAAACAAAGGAGGAAAAAAATGTTAAGAACTAGATAATACATTACATATCTAAAATTCATCTTTTGTAGATTTGTATGCATCCTCTGGTGACTCCTTAAAAAATATTCTTTTTGAAAACCCTATCTCTCCCTTTCAATTTTTCCTCTATGTATTTAAAAAAAAACACATTTTTTCGTTGGTGCACCATATTATGTTATAGGCGAAAGTTATCCTATAAATAAGTTGAACACCAGTGCTCCAAAAAATAGTTGAAGCACCAAACAAATTAGATTTTAGAAAGAAAAAAAAAAGTATAAACCTTTGCAAATCTTAATTTATGGAGCTTTTATTAAATTTATTTTATTTTTATTTTTGCGTGCTCAACAAAAATAAGCTCACCAATGCACTTTAATACATGGTGAATTTCTACTTCTTATAACAATAGGAAACACATATGACAAAAATAATGGCTTGTGAAGTCTATTTTAAGTTAGAATGTTGCATACTTCTTTTTTTTTAACAAAAATGGGTAGTTTTATTAAGAGAAAAAATACAGGTCTATTTTGGCAATAGCCAATCAACCTATTTAAAGATTTCGATAGAGCATGAGACTTTACAAAGCATTTGTGAGAGGAAGAGGATCACCTTAACAATCTGGATTCCACAGCTTGAAGTTACGAAATTGAATGAAACTAACTGGGTTCCCCATTAATACTAAGGAATCCTTGAGGAAGAAGACAAGTTTGGTTTGCTAGAGCATCTGCAGAATTATTTAAGCACCGAAGGAAATTGAAGGAAGCATACTTAACAAAATATTTCAAAACTCTCCTAATTCTCTGCAGAATTATAAACAAGGAAGAATTTTTAAGACTGTCGGAGGAATTTAAAGTTTTTATCAAAATTTCAGAGTCGCCATATATTTGAACAGACATAAATCCTTTTTCCTTGGCCAACTGAGTCGCCAAGAGCAGGTTGTAACTTTCCGCTTGTTTATTAGATGTAATTCCAAGCCCCCAGCTAAACCTGATAGTAGACAATCTGTCCGGAGAGATAACCAGGCCACCAGCACCTGAGACCCCGGGGTTCCCTTTAGAAGCACCATCGAAAAAATAATTGTCGAAGGTGAGCTCAGCCATGATGAATAAAATGCAACTTTATCTCCATGATACCTCCAAGAAGGAAGCAAAATAGGCTTATTAAAATATTTCCCCACAACAAATGAAATAGATCCCAGCTGCAAAGAAGCTGGCATGGAAGACACCGGCTGACCAATTGATTCGGATAACCACGATAATTCCTTAAAAGCTACAATCTGGTGAATAGGACACTGATCACTGAAGACATAATTATTTCAGGCTATCCAAAGATAACACGGCATGTATTTTAAAATTGAATGCCATTTTTTGTGCAGAACTGTTGCGTTTTGCTTTGAAGGACACCGATCATGCCAAACGGTGTAAAAATATTTTACTGAGCTTTGAACTGGAAGAGTTAACTACACGTTGTGAAGAACCATAGCCCAAACTTGTCTGGAGAATTCGCATTCAACCAGGAGATGGTCGGTTGTCTCCAGGGCTACCTTACAAAAACAGCAATGGAATGGGCCATTGAAGCCACGCTTAAGTAGATTTTCACTTGTCAAAGACTTGTTTTTTAAAAGCAACCAGGAAAAAAAAAATTACCTTTGGAATATAGGATGAATTCCAAACAGTTTTCCATATCGCAGGAGATAAGCAAGACTTATGAGCTGGTTGAATATATTTAAGAGCTTTGGCTACATAATAAAATCCATCAGGACCCCAACCCCAGGGATCTTTCTGTGAAGAATGAACAGGAGCTAGGCCAGAGAGAAAAGAGACCAACACTAATTTTTGTGAATTAAATCGAACTGGGAGATCTGGTAGGATCCATCCTGCCCAATTACCATCATTGTCCCACCTGCAAATGTCTGCCAAATGTAATAGGCCTTTATTTTTAGACCAGTTCATTAACTCAGGGAGTTGAGTGACAGAGGATAGGGGAGGTTTTCCGAAGATGTTATCCTCCGAGAGAAGTGTCCTCATCCCATTGCCTTGAAATCTAAAAAGTTGTTGATTAAAAAATTCAAACCCTTTCCTGCAAGAGATCCAAATAGCTGAGCCAGAAGGAGTGTTAGCAGAGGAGATATTTCTTAAAGAACCACCATATAGATACTTCATCGTGAAAATTTTGTTGACAGGGTGCTTTGAATCCACAAATAGCTGCCAAATCAGCTTGTCGGTCATTGCTAGATTAGCAAGGCCGAGATCACGAATCTGTAAACCTCCTTCTTAAATTGGTCACTCAAGTACCTCCTAACTCACCAAATGCATATTATTTTGTCCACCTTTCCCTCCATTCCATAAAAATTCTCTCAAAAGTTTATCAATTTGGGCCGAGATAGACTTTGGGGCAAGAAGCAGAGTGGATTGGAAAACAGGAAACGCTGAGAGGACTGATTTAATCAAGATCAATTTCCTGGCCTTAGGAAGCCACTGACCTCCCCAAGAGGTGATTTTTGCCTTTAACTTGGCCAGCACATCAAGCCAAAGAGAGGGAGGGGACGGACCAAGAGTTAATGGAAGCCCCAAATACTTGATCTTATCCCACTTGAAAAACCCAAGGAAGCCAAAGAATTCTGAAATTCGGAGAAGAGATAAATGTTCTACATTCCAACCATAATCTGCATTTTTATTTTTATTTATCAAGGCTCCTGAGCTTTGGCAGAAATTCTGGAGAATCACATTGAAATCCCAAGCAATTTTCATAGAGGCCCCTCCTAGGAGAAGAGAGTCATCTGTGAAAAGAGAATGGTTTATAGGATCAACAACCCTAGCAATATTAATGCCCGAGATATACCCAGCTTCTTTTTCAATTAAGAGCTTTCTGCTGAGGGATTTGGCCATCAAGATGTAGAGGAAGGGAGACATCGGACATCCTTGATGGAGGCCTCTAGTGGCTTTAAATAAATCGGTAGGTCTACCATTCACTAATGGTGCAATCCAAGGCTTGTCTGTACAGGATTTAATCAAATTTACAAAATCGAAGGAAAAACCAAAGGATATCATAACATTGTGTAGAAAAGGAAGCTTTACTCGGTCAAATGCGTTCTTCATATCCCGCTTTATAATCATGCCTTTCTCTTTTCTTAAGAAACTTGAATGCAGAGCTTCTTGTACTTGGATTACATTATCCACTAGATGTCTTCCTTTAACAAATCCCCCCTGGAGAGAAGAGATCAGCTTACCAAGCAAGGGCTTTAATCTGTTAGCTATCAGTTTTGCTAAAATTTTATAAGAAGCATTACACAGAGAAATAGGACAGAACCTATTGAAGGAAGAGGGATTGACTTCTTTAGGGATGAGGGAGAGAAATGTGGAGTTGGTGCACCCACCCAATTTTTCTTTTTTTTGAAAGGCAGAAATCATACGCAGGAGGTCAGATTTGATAATGGACTAGCAGACTTTATAAAAGTGGATCGTAAAGCCATCTGGCCTAGGAGCTTTGTCAGACTCCATGGCCCAAATGATATCAACGATTTTCATTTACAAGAAAGGCTTCATTAGATCAATTTTATCCTCAATGTTGACTAGAGAAGGAACATTATTCAAGAAGTCAGAAGACACTTCCTCATCAAAATAGCCATCATCTTGAAACAACAACTGAAAGTGACTACTCACTGACTGATTCAGAAGTTCTTGGCCTTTAATGATGACCCCATCTTCATTAGAGATTTCTGGGATGTGATTCCTGGAAAACCTAGCCCTGCACTGACAATGGAAGAATGAAGTGTTCTTATCCCCCGCCTTCAGCCAGAGGCTTCTTGACTTCAGCCTAAGATGCTCCTCCTCCTGCCTAAAATATTGAGTAGTTTTAAGCTATGCTAGCTATTCTAAGACTATATGGGAGGTGGTAATTTCATTGTTTTCCATTCCAAATTGCAGAGTAGATATCTCAGCGACTCTTTCATTCATGATGATCAAAGCCGAAAGGAGAGGCGTTTTAATCCATTTCTTCGATGCATTTTTGGCTTGTTTCAACTTTTGTTCTGAGATAAAACTAGGAGATCCATCTACACAATGGGTCCAAGCCTAAGAAACCGTGTCCATAAACCCATCTCGTTCAAGCCATAGTGGACTGAATCTGAATGGAATAGGGCCGAGTTCCTCTTATTTTTCAAATTGCAAAGTAATAGGGTGATGGTCTGACGCAAGCTTAGGAAAAATTTTAGAAGAAATAATCATTTTACCATTCATCAAAGATTTGTTAACTAGAAACTTATCTAGGCTGGAAAAGATGCTAGCGACACCCACTTTATGATTGGACCACGTGAAGCACCCAAGCTTGGGTTTTAAATCATTTAAATCCCAAACTTGGATCAATTCCTCCACAATTTCTTGCATATTATCTTCTCCATGCAGTCCTCCTTCCTTTTCATTCAAATCTAGTGTAATATTGAGATCGCCTACTAATATTATATTTGATGGAGAATTGAGCTCAAGAAAATTGAATAACGAGTGTCAGCATTCTTTTTTTCCATATAATTGACTGGAACGTATAGATTAAAAAGGGAAAAATAAGTCTTACTTGTGTAATGAAACAGCTCTGAAAAGATCCAATGTTGAGTGGCATACCCTTTTTTTAACTGAAAATTATCTTCACACCATAGTGTTGGTAATCCCCCACATGAACCTCTACCACTGACAGCATTTCCAGAATTCTATTTTTTTTCTTATGAGAAGGATAGCATCCTCCTCAATCTTGGTCTCTTGGAACAATAGGATTTCAGAAGGAGCCACTTTCAATAAATATTTGACAGCTTCAGCTTTGATTGGGTTCCCCAATCCCCTATAGTTCCAAGAGGTAATCTGCATTACTTACCCATTGAAGAGGGTGTGATTACTCACTTAGGGGGGTTTTTTATCTTGTTCCTCCCGTATGACATTTCAATTGTGGCCTAACTACCTTGATTTTTAAGTCTTTCAGCCTCTTCTTCCTTAATCTCCTTCTTAGACTTTCTGCCAATTTTTTTAGAGAGTTGCTCAATAGTCTCATCTTCTAAAGAACCAGAGCTGGCACCTTGCTTCTTTCGAGTAATTTCTACATAAGAAGGATAAGAACTAGAATCAATAGGAGAAGAGAGGAGGGAACCACCTTCTAAGGGACGAGCCCAGTGATGGCCATCTATATCCTTTGAAACATTATTTTCTTCATAATCCAACTCATGCACTTCAAATTGTTGCATTTCGCCTTCTTCAAGGATAGCTTCAGAGGAACTTAGGACAGCAAATAGATTAGGTGAAGCCTTGGGGATGACAACAGCCTGAGATGAATTAGGAATTATCCCAACAACAGAGTCACCTATCACAGATTTACTTTCTTGTCCTTTCTTTCTAGGACCTTTATTGGAATTTCCTGGTTTTTGGACTTGAGTCCACTAGTCTTCTTTCTCAATTGGATTGTCCTCTTCAAGTTTTTTTTACAGTTTCGGGAAAATTGACCATATCCATGGAAAAATATACATTTAAATGGAATTTGTTCATAATCCAACTCCTGGAAATAAGACCACTCTGCAACAGTTAACTGGAATGCTTCGAGCAGACCAATCTCCAAGTCGACTTCAACACAGATTCTTGCGCAATAAAATTGATCTTTCCTTTCATCACTGTCGATGTATTTACCCAACTTATTCCCAATGATTTCCAGGGATTCTGAGTTCCAGCAATGCAAAGGGAGATGTGGTAATCTTACCCAAACAGGGATAGTAGATGGGACATCCTACATAAGGTCAAAAATCAGGAGTCCACTTATTCAAGTAACGCCCCTGAGGCCCCATGAAGTAATGGCCATTTCAGAAAATTGGGTCTTGATCCTCTGCAGATTCAAAAACAAACACAAAGAAGACTCTTCCAACAAAATGGATACGGATACCATCTGAGACTAGTAGCATCCAATTCCTTTGTACCCAACCATCAATTTCCTTTGTAGAAGGCCATAGGCCAGTAAATTGACCAATGAGGCCCCACTCAGCCAGATTCAACATCGATCGACAAGTCCGTTCAGCAGGAAGCTCAACCGAAGGGATGCCAACTTTCTTGACAAAATCCCCCCTTTCCTCTTACCACAGGAAACAATCAGCCTCTTGAAGGCTTCCAAGTCAGGTGGAAGAGGGAGCAGAGGGACCCCTCCAGAGTCCATGAGGACAGACCCACCACTAGAAGATCAGAGGAGAGCCCGTAGATCAAAGCAGACTTGCAACTCAAAAGAAAGAGTCCTAAAGACACAAAAAATTCCAAAAACATAGCAACAGGATTCACCAAGAAAGAATCCACCCTCAAAAGAAGGCCCAATCTGGACGAGCAAGCGCCAATCCACCAGAAAGAACAAGATCCTCCCTAGGAGGACTAATACCTATTCAAACAGCCCTGCCATTGAAATTTTGCAGACTCAAAACCGAGGATATCGAGCAACTTCCACAAAACAAAACCTGAAACTCTTAGCAATGTACTAACCTAGCTACATTGTAACCCAAAATCAAAAAGATTCTTGACAGTCACCAAAGAACCAAAAAACTCAAAAACTGGCAAGAACCCACTCAGCTGCACTCAACGACCTGCAAAGAGCACAAGCCTGGAACGAATCCAGAGGAATCCAGAGCACACAGCCTTGCTACAACATTTACCAAAATGAGAACACGAATCTTTAAACAGTAGGATGCTCACTGAAGGGAGGAGATCTGAACTTCAGAACAAAAAAACCATGGCTATGCTCTAGATTAAACACCTCGCCTGCAAAAAAGGTCAATCAGATCCTCCAACTAGGACGTTGAGCAGAGAGCTGCAAAAAAATCTCAGAGAATCAAGAAAAATTTAAAATCTTCTTGGAGCGAAGTTTTCATTGCGACAAAAAAAAATTGCATACTTCTTACTAATAACATGTATTTTCATTACATTGTTTGAACATTACATACTTGTATCAATTGTGATTTTGGCTCAAGTGAAGTGAAAATTAAAATAAATAGGTAATGTTGAATGGTTGATTATGAAGACTCTTCATTCAATATCAAGAGATATCTAAATCCACTGATTTCTCCCTTTCCATTATGTAGTAAGTTTGTAATTTAATTATATGTCAATTCTATGATTGAATATCCAGTACCTTTGCTCATGCAATTACTAACATCTGAATAATTCTCCCTTGAATTTTGAATGATATTGATTAGGGACTGAATTCAAATGCACATGATATTCCCTTAGTCCAACCTACAAGAAATGCCATGAGGTTTTGTCTGGAGTGAGATATTATAGGTAGATAGGATATGAAAATGGAGATCCACTTTACATCACCCATAGTAGCATGCAATCATGAAGCAACCATCCTAGGATAAAGGTGCTTTATCATGAACTAGATTTATTTTATGACACCCGGTAGTATGTGGTTGTCAAAATGTAAAGGGTTTAAGATGAACCCTTTATGTGTCACATTACATTAGTCCTTGACTACAAGAAGTTGACAATCTGATACCTCTCGCTATTGTTAAGGATCCAATAAGTGATATAGAAAAAACACATAAAAATTCTTACATATGATCCTTTTTTAAAGATTTGGAATCAAATTGAATTGTGTTTAATTAAAAATTTACAAATCCATCTCCTTTTGTTGAGTCAACCAAAACTTCTAGTGAGCCATTGTACAATAACAATACTACCCAAAACATTTTTGTGGGAGGTCCAAAAATTCATATGGGATTAGAGAAATGATGTCTATGTACATCCCAAGGTTTGTTCAATTATTAAAGGTTGCAAGTACTTCTTTCTTCGTGTCAAATAAAAAACTAAATACTAAACTTGTAATAAGAACACAATGTATGGAACTTGTTTGCCTTCTCTCCGTATGCTCGATGTTGGCACTTAATTCTCTTTTGTGGTAATAATTACATGATTTCCAAGTCTAGAATAGATTCAAATTTTTTGTGTTATTTATACTTTCACACACATTTGTTCGTCTTAGGTTTTCAATATCACTTGTGTCATTTTGTGGTCCTCAATACAGTTGTCTTGATTACTCAAATATAATTATTAAATACGAGCATATAATTTCCATGTATAGTATGTACATGAATGCTTATTTCCAAAAAAAATCAAAAGAAGAACATATTATATATTGGTGGTCATCCATGAACTCATCGCAATAGTTTAGGGTTCATAAACATCTTTCTATACTCAAGTGAAAATTGTTTGTTTGAGGAACACTCCATCAACAAAGAGTTCTTTATGAAAAGAAAACCATATAAATATATTTTTACATGAAAAACATAGTCTATCTCCTAGTGACAAGTTATAATTTAACTATAGCTAATGTACACCACCAATCACTCATCAAATGTGACTTGCATTAAGACTACCTTTAGACTTCCTCATGGAGTGCATGAAAAAGATGAAGTAATTGCGTTTTGAATCTTCGGTGGAATTAATGGGTGTTTTTTTTCTTTAATTGAATTTTTTTTTAAGTGATTGGTTGCACATGCATTGGAATATTTTATCATTCTTATGATATTTTTTTGTTCCAGTGTGTCAATATACAAAATGTGTAATGTTTATAAATATAATTTATTTTAATAATCAATATTTTTGCAATCAACATTTGGATGATGAGCAACCTCCCTATTATCTATCGATGCACCCCACGATGATATCAATCCGAGGAATACTATTAAGCGAGTAGGAATTGAAGAGGATTCACACCAAACATGGTTTTGAAGAGGAGGTGTTACAAACATGGTTATATCAATCACCTTTTCAATTCCCCTACATCTCAAGTCAATGTTCAAAATGGATACAATACCATTGGCTCTTCACATGTCAAGGATAATAACAAAAAATGATACAAAATTTGGTTGGATGATACATGCCTTGGACAGAAAATGAATTCAAGTAAGATCAGCTTGGGGATGAGGATCATATCACTGATACCTTTTCCTAGATCTTGAAATTTGTTTCTACCAATCTTGTCTTCATAAATGGGTTAAGATATACCCAACTAGGGACAACCATGTTATTATATAACTTGAAAGCAATGTATGGTATGTCAAAAATGTGTTTCTTTGTGCTATTTAGGTAACTAACCATAAAGTTCTATATACTTTAATGAGTCTTATCATACAATAAGCAATTTATAAAAAATATAATCATGTGTTTAATGACATTGTACATTGGTCCTGCTTACAAATTGCAAGCTACTCAAAGATAAGGTACATCCTGATGGTAATGTCCTCCCTAGAAGCTATGAAAATGTAAAGCACCTACTAAAAAAAAGGGTTTTGAGTACACATCATATCATTCTTGTTTGAATGGTTGTATTATTTATAGATTAAATTTGATCCATAAACTATTATGGTTATTCCATTGGAATAGTTCGTCACAACTAATCTTATGAAATAATTCATTGTGTTAGCTTAATTCCACAAAATGATAAATAAATTGGATCTGAAAGGAAAATAACTAGAGAAAAATAACACATCTACACAAACAACACAAGATATCACTTCGGAAAACCCACTAGCAAAAAAAAAAAAAAAAAAAAAAAACCCACCCAGAAGTGAGGACTATGCCTTGTTATTTTCTTCTCCAATATGCAATGCAAATATAAAGAAAGTGTAATCACTTTGGATTTACCACTGACATTGTGGCTTGCATGGTTACTACAGGATTTTATACTTCCTTCGTTATGCTCTAATATCCACTATCTTACCATTGCTCAACTCTGGAACAATACAATAACATCATCAGAATGGAACCCCTTTTCCTCCTAACGACCCGGTACTTAACATAACTCGATAGCCATCTAGGGTTAGTTTTAGGGTTTCTACATGCTTCAACTCCTAATTAGGGTCTGGGTTTTGGACCCTCTAGCATGTTCTTGAAAATCCACACGTGTGAGTAATGAGGGCTGGCGTGGAATCCACTTAGTACCAAGGTGGTTAACATGATACGTCAACTTGTGAGAGGCATAACTTTATCATATGAATTTCGATTGAGGTGAACTTTGAATTGTTAAACATATATCAAAGTGTAGAACATTATTGAGAGGGTAGGATATACATTTGCAAACTTTTGACCCTAAAACCATCGTTCAAGCCCTCAAACTAACCTCAGAAGGTTCTAGACCCCAAATATTCAAAATAAGACCTACTCCTAAAATGGCCCTACTAGCCAATTCATTCAATCTTTCCACCCAAAAAGCACCAAAATATATGACAAATTATATATTGATCCTATTTGGATTAAAAAACTGCAAACAAATTCCATTGTCTAGAATGTGGGAATTATTAGTGTGAGAAATATTTTTTTAAATACGGTAAAACGGGTCCTCCACATAGGATATTGTGGAACAAGCCTATAATGCTAAGGATTTAAAGGATATTTCATTGCAAGGAATTAGTCACGTTGAAAGGGTGGTATCCTCATACAAAAGTGAGCTTGGAATTATACATATCCCAATAGACTCCATAGACATGAAACATATAGAGGACACATGGCCTAAAAAATTCAAGGATGAAATAAGAAACATGTTATTGAGCATGGTCATGTATAGAGTTAACCTATATTCTTTGCAAAACAGTAAGTATGCTACTTTTCTAGTAGCGGTCATCAATAAAAATATCCTCCCATGGTTGTCCATAACAAATGAACATCTTATGTTGGCTCTTATAGTTCCAAACAAAAGGAAAGCAAGAATATGGATGCATACCTCTAACCATTCATTGATGAAATGAAGAAAATATGGGAATGTGTACAAGTATACAATGTATTAAGACCCACTCTAATAGAGAGGCCTTATATGTTGTATGGATTATGTGCATACATCACACATGGTTATCCAAGATTAAGAGTTTTTTTTGGTAATTATGTTGTTTGGTTTGTTTATATCCATTATGTTATTTGGAATATTTTTGGTGCCACTTTCCATATTGGCAATTTGTTCTATATATATTAATGTTATAGGTCTTATAACAAAAGGATATCATGGATGTAAAACTCGTAGACCTTCTATTAAGGCCCAGTGGTATAAACACCTATGAAATATAATTTAAGACTTCTCAGGGGCTTTCTTCCAAGACCTTGATCACCCTTGTAAAAGAGAAGAATTAGATTTTATTGGCACATCAAAGAGAATCCCTAGACCTAAAATAATCCCACTGGTCGACTAGTTTAAGTCATATGAAATAGATAACAAGAAGGAAATCACATATCTTTTTCAATTCAAATGGGGATCATACGTTTAATGATATTGATATTTTTACACCTATATGAATAAAATTCTAATTGGGATATATATATAGCCCCATGTGGTAGCTAAATTGGTTGATGCCCCAAGGACCAAGCCTTCAGGCGATCGAGGTCATGGGTTCAATTCTCTGGGTCCTCTAGGATTAGGCACTCATGTTGGTGTCAAGGATAGGCTCCAAAATAGCATAACAAGGTGAGGCCCCTTCAAGTGGGCCCCTTAGAAGATTTCCATATTGGGAGAATATTAAGACCACCCACTTAAGATTTAAATCATATATTAAAAAATTTCCCATAATCTTTCACGGAGGTACACATGATACAAAAAAAAGTGACACCTTGGTTGTCAAGAGAAATATTATGGCTTCAAAAACTATAAAGAAACAATCGCCATAGAAAACATGTATAGGAGAGGTGGGTCCCTTGAGGTATTTTAAAGAAGGTGATTTCCCATGGATTCTAAAGAAAAATGGTCTATCTTTGGTGAAGAATGTTATAATGGGGCCAAAGAATGTTATAATTGGTGTGAAAGTGGCTTATTTATATGGCTTGAATCTACAACCTTGCTTCATCATATAAGGACATATGTGATGGTTGAAATTTCTTGACCCCCTTAACCTTCTAAGGGTATGTGGATTCAAAGATACTTTTTCTATGTTGTAGTTTTATATGGTATACACTTACATTGTTATGATTTATTTAATTTTGTACAAATTTATTTTGTATTTTCATCATCCTATGCTCATATGTGTGGTTGTGTGGACCATGACTTCCCGTAGGACCTATGACATGCCATATCAAAATTTGTAGCATTTTTATGTTGGATTGTATCAAAGGATATTCACATGGCCAACATTTTATGATAGTGTAAAGAGATACCCGATATTTTTTATACGTTGTATAAGGAACTATCCATGAGTTTCATGTACTTGCAATCCATATTTTTAGCCACCCAGTTGATGAGGAATACTCGTGAGTTTCATGGACTCACAATCCATGTTCTAATTAACCTGGTTAATGATGTTTAATTCTCTAGATTGGCCTCATGTCATGGATGTTGTTCTACGAGAGTTACATGAAAAGGTTGAATGGTTTTATTCACCAAAGGGAAAAACATAAGGGGTATATTATGTATGCATCATTATGTTATGCTAGTGAGTACATCAAGAAAAGTGATGACACCCCAAGAGGATTTGTTTGGGATGACCATTTGGATGAGGACAAAAGGGAAGGTGAGATATGCCAAACTAACGGAAGAATGAGGATGATGAAAGGTAAGCAAGTTATATTATGATTATTTTATATATAACGACTTCTTACAAACATGATAATATGTAATTGACCTCATACTAATTTTTGTAATTTCAACAATACATCAATAAATTTAGAAATGGATGCCATTAATAATTATTCTTTTGTGAAGACAACTTGACAAGGGATCGTGTCATATGAAGAGAAAAGAAGAAAATAGGAGAATGGTGAGAAATAATATAAACAATTAAATGATAGAAGCATAACTTATCTTGGTCATTTAAAAGAAAATATAGTGATGACCTATCTTAACAGTTGGGTGGTAAAACATATCATAAAAAAAACATGGCCCGTTTAGCCAACAAATGCATGATGGAAAAGATGCACTTTACATATTAATCATGTGTAAGAATGTTGTAATAAATCATTTTAGTTAATTATTCCTTTTATATTGCACATTTGATTTATAGCATGTATTGTGTTGTTATTGCAATAAAACTGGAAGCTCTTTTCTCTCTTGAAAACACTTTAATTCCTCTTATTTTCCCTTAGGATTAGGGTTTTTACTTATTTCCTGCTAGGGTTAGTATTTTGGATTCTCTTGGTTGTTTTAGTATCTTCTTGTAAGGCCTTATGTTACTGGCCCCACATGAGTGAGTAACATGGCAGCTAATTTGGCTTCCACATGGTGCTAAAGTGGACAAAATGATGGTCAACTTGTCAAGAACAAGACTTTCTCATACTAACTTCAATTAGGGTATTTTTTTGCTCATTGGAAAACCCTTTAAAAAATCTACAACAAGAAAAACATGCAATGCATTTTTACCTCGGTTTGGACTCCAAAAATGATGTTTAAGGCTTGGAACAAACTCTAGAACTTCAAAGATCCAAAATTGATAAATTCAATATTTGTCTTAATATTTACCTAGCAATATCATAACTCTAATTTTCCCACTATGTTACCCCTCATTTTTTATAAGGGTTAGACTTGTTATTTTAATTACAAAGATCAAGCTTGTAGGATGATTCATTGGATGGATTAGGGTACATGTGAGCTTTGGCCTAGGATTGTTGATCTCCTCTCATTGATTGGATGTTGGATTGATGCTAATATCTATTGGATGTGATCTTTCCATTGTGTTTTGATATTAATATGCTCTCCTTCTTGGTGATTTTGACATGCTTGGAGGATTATTTCTTCACATTGATACAATTATCTAACACTTTGTACATTCATGAAGTGGGAACCAATAAACTTAGGTCTCCCTAAGTTTTAAAGTGTTAATAATTGCTCCTTAATGAATTGTTGCCTATGGAATGTTTAATAACAATATTATTCATGCAATTATCTAGGTTTGAGCTCTCCTAACTAAAATTCTCTAAGGGTTAGTGGTGCATTTCACTCATCTACTACATGCTCTTGACACGGCTTATCACTTTTGATGGAGTGCTAGAATTGAATACATGTCTTGATGATATTTGGAGATTATTTATTGAAGTGCCCTTGATCATTTGATGTGTTTCACATTTGGAGATGTTTTTTGCAAGATAAGTGTGGGTTTTCCTTGGAATCCCCTCTATTCTAGCACATTTTTTGAGGTATGCACACATATTTTCTTGGATGCCCTTGCTTTTTACACTTGGGTGGTATCTTTTCATGGTTGATCATCATTTATATTAAAGCACACACTTGATTTTATCTCTTGCCACACAATGGAGGTGACATCCTGTCTTGAAGTGCCATGGTTTGTATGTGGACATCCGTTGTTCTATTCTCTAATGGGCCAACCCATAGATGGAGTATTTATTGCACATGTTTTGAGGATACATCACTTAAATAATTCAAAAAAGGAATACATCCACTTTATAGGAGGTTACTTGCACACTTCTCATGGATTATTGATAGGATGTCTCGCTAATGAAGTCCACACATGCTACTTTGGAGCCTTTGTTGATTTATAGCCCACTCTCTATGCTTTATTGATGGGACATTTCCCTTGCATGAGCCAAATGTGTGGCCTTAGAAAACCTTTGACTTAGTTTAAGCCATGGCTTGGGGGGAGGTTTCACTTGGAGAGCCACTATATGTAAAATTAGCAAAGCTACAGAATCATCAAGCTCGATTGAACCTCACTGTGAAAGAAGAATGAATGAGGAAGAAGAATTTCAATGCTTGAAGGTTAAACAATCATGGTGAAATTATTCATACAAGAGGAAAAAAATTGACAGCATAACTATAATTTACCTGTATGTAATACATCCATGATAAAATGAATAGAATCTGAATCCTTTAGGAGTGATTTGAATTCCATGACTTGGACTGACTCCAGAGATCGCTAACTATGGGAAAATCGCCACTAGAGACTCATTAGTGTAACTCTGGACAACTAAATATGTTCAAAATCAGTTAATTGACCAAGGTATGTGAGAAAATGTGCCTAACCTCCTTAAATCATGCAAATGTGGCGCTAGGCTAACTGGAGATGAATTAATTGATGCCCATCATAACATAACTCAACCGACTTGGGTGAACTGATGTTGGGACTCCCATGACTCAATGTGGGTTCCTAAATTATAGGGATTGGCCTCTGGAGCTCCCAAAATCATGCATATTGGTGCATCAAGTGGTAGGTGGGCCCCAGATAACTTCCCAATGGAAATAATGAAGAGGCAGCATACTCCTAAGCTAGCAAATTGACATTTAGACTATGGTGAGAAAGGGAAGATTACAAATTAATCCTAACACCCCCCCTTATTCCAAACTTGGACAACCTGGGCCCTAGAAACTAAGAAAAAAGGTCACCCATACAATATAATTCAAAAAAGTAACAACTCAATAAACCGAGGAAATGGGAAACCTCATGGGAACCCCCCCCCCTCAAAATCAAAAGTGAAACCAGGAACAAATTGAATCAAACCTTCACACCAAGAAGTGATATGAGATAAACAAATCTCTTTTCGGTGAAATATTTTGTGAATATGTCTCCAACTAAATCCTCTATAGGTTAGTAATGCATAATGATAGTCTTACTATGCACTAGTTCCCGGATGTAGTGCATATGGAATTCTATGTGTTTGTTTTGTTTCTTATGTACTGGATCACTGGAAATTTTTATTACACTTTGATTATCACAGAAAATGATTGTTGAAGGATAAGTGCTAATGTCAAACTCTATCAGAATCCCATGTAGTCAAACTTTTTGAATAGTTTCATTTACAGCCCCTCGATGCTTTGCTTATGTTAAACACGGAGTAAGAGTTGCTTGCTTCTTGCTTGACCAACAGATAGGTCCAGATCCTAACATAAATACAAATCTTGAAGTATAGTTTTTGTCAACATTATCTCCATCCCACGCTGAATCAGTAAAACCAATTATATATAGTTGATCACCAACAGAATAGTGAATCCCAAACTCTTTAGTACCCTACACATAGTGCAAGATGCACTTTGTTACCTTCCAATGCAACTCATGTGGCTCCTACATGAACCTACAAATAGCATTCGCAGCATATGACAAGTCTGGTCTCGAATGAGTAAGGTACAATAAGCTACCAATTAGTTGTATGTAGAGAGTACTATCAACCAGGGGTGTAGAACCACCTTCTTCCAATATTATGCCAAATAGGAAGGGGAAAGATATTTCTTTGCAATCATTCATATGGAACCTCTTAATCAAATCACCTACGCATTTGGACTGAGTAATCATGATCCATGAATCTTTTTTATTCACTTCAATGCCAATAAAGTGCCTCAACAGCCCTAGATCTGTCATGGAGAATGCCTTGCTCAAAGTTGACTTGATACCCCTCAATCCAGCAGCTGAACCACTAGTAATGAGAATGTCATCCACATATAGGACGATCAACAGTAAGCAACCTCCCTTCTACTCCATGTAGACATTTTAGTCAAACTTGCACCTTTGAAATTTATGTGACAGTAAGAAGGCATCCATCTTGGTATACCATGCCCTTGGGGCTTGCTTGATCCCATAAAGAGATTTCCTTAGTTTTCAAACCAAGGAGGAATCTTCACTGTAGCCCTCAGGATTTATCATGTAGATCTCTTCTTCCAGGTCACCATGGAGGAAGGCACTCTTCACATCCATGTGATGTAACTCCCATTTCTTTGAAGTTGCCAAAACTAGTCTTGTGGAATCCATTCTTGCAACAGGGGTGAATGTCTCATTATATTCTAACACGTGATCCTGTGAGTACCCCTTTGCAATTAACTGAGCCTTGTAATTGGTATTAGATCCATCTACTGCTAGTTTGGTTTAGTAGAATATCCATTTGCACTGGATCAGCTTCCTCCCTAAAGGTAAGGGAAGGAGCTCCCATGTTTTGTTTTTATGTAGCGAATAATATTCATCATCCATGGTTTCCTACCATCTTGGATCATGTCAAACCTCTTTGTAGGACTGAGGATTGGACCCTAGCATAATATAGGACCTCTCTGGGAGAAGTGAATTAGTATGACAAAGTGCAAGATTCTCATCCTAAAATTGATATATGGTTCCCCTTCTATTAGATGGATCCCCAGCATTGTTCCCAGCAACTTCAATGAGTTTTAGATCCCATTTAGGCATTGGATAGGGAGCAGGAGTTGTATATGGATCTTTATCTGCTTGATCTTCATTCTTAAGATCAATATTTGGTCCTCTCGATCCTCATCTTCGGACTCTAAATCTGAAATATCAGTAGACACAACATCATATGCAATTGGAATAGATTGAGAATTTATACCTTCCTATTCAGTTGGTTGTAGTTCATGCAATGGATCTTCATTAAATTGGACACTCCGCTCTATGAAGCATCTTCTAGTTGTAATCTTTGTCAAGTCTTTAAGCTTTTGCTTCATCTGTATATCCCAGCAAAATGCATTCTCTACTTTGAGGTTGGAAGGATTTCCTCTTATCAGATGGAATTCTGACCCATGCTTTGGAGCCAAAAACCCTCAAATGTGAGACATTAGGCTTCTGTCCCGTCAGTGCTTCAAACGAGGTAGCTATTAAATTGAGCACATAGATATATGGATCAACACACAACTCACAGAATATATCACACAATTTTACTCAAGAATTGAAGAATGAAATAGTGCAAAAAAAAACTTGCATCTATGAATGCTTTCATTAATAAAAAGTAATTGGATCATTAATTACAATGTAGTACAAATACAGTGGCTAAATAGCCACATTCAATTCGAATCCATGTGAGGAAATTTGAATTGGTTAAACTCTACTTGACTGCAAGGTAACTAAGACATGTCTAAATCATCATCGGAGTTCAAAATCCAAACTGAAGTGTCTAATTCAGTGTTAACTAAGCCTAACTGACTGAGGGACATGAGAAATGTGCCTCTCCTGCATGCAACCATATAAACCTAGCACTAACTGAATTTAGAGGACTAGAACTAAATGTAACTAACTCCTAACTGAGCTTGACTAGTCACCAACTGAACTCAACTGATGGAGGTTGGTATCGGCACTCCCAGTGGCTCCTAATTTGTAGGGATTGATCTAGGAGGCTCATAAATTGATGCATGCAAGTGTAATCAATGGCATTTGGCCTCAATTAGTGTTCCCCACACTTTATTAACTGGTGTATGTGCCCCAATTAGGCCAAGTGAACCCAATGGTGCTAGTGACTAAAAATAGACTGAAAGGACTCTCGATTTAGACATGACTCCTGATTTAGACATAATGACCAAATTGGAAAAGGGAGGATTATAATCCTAACACCCCCTGAATGATAACTTGGACAATTTGTGGGCCTTGGTAACTAAGACCATAGGTCACCCATTACAACAAGTAAAGTAAAGTAACTGCTCAACACAAGGAGCTTGGAAAAAAACCACAAGGGGAAAAAAATCCCCCCCCTCTAACTAAGCAGATAGAATCAGGATTCAAGTTTGAAAAACTTGAAAATGTGTTGCTGCAATATTTGTGATGTAGAGAAGCATCATGCATGATGTTCTGTGCACATGTATCCTGGGGCCTAGCATGTAGACTTATCCATCTTCTCCCAAGATGGCGATGGAAGGAAGGAGGAATGTAACCTTTTCCTCTTGTTGGATGAAGAGGTGTATAATCCACTCTATTCTTCTGAATGTAGTGAGATTGAGCCCTTGCCATGTATAAATACCGATCCCTTGGAAGTCTATTGCATCTCTCTGAAGGAGGTAATATTGCATGACATAGTGCAAGAGTCTTTCCCTTCTGAGTGTCATATGGATTTCCATTCATCTTCCTAGATTTCAGTTTGGAAGTAGGGACTGGATCTGGATCTAAATCACCCTGAATCTCAATCTCATAAAATGATATAGTTGGATCTGCAATACTAGTGGAAGATGCAAAAGAAGTAGATGAAATGCTTTTACCTTCCCTCGCAAGTGGCTGCTGAGAGTGCACTGGTTCGGAAAATGGCATGAAGTGTGAGAACTCATATGCCTTGGAGGCATGATTTGCAGTACCCTTCGCTATGATGTTCCCAGTAGAGATATATGTGATCTCCACTGAGTCAAGACCAAATATGACTCGCCTTGGAGAGCCAGTATGAGTCATCTGGTACACAGATAACAGATTTGCAGCTAGGGAGGGAATATAGAGCACATCTTTGAACTTTCCATGTTCAAGCTTGATAGAGCCCTTCCCCTTGGTTTGAACTTTATTGTTATTTCCCATCTGAATACTAGGACCATCAAAAGACTGCAAGGAAGAGAATGATTCTCTGGATGCAACCATATGATTGGAAGCTCCAGAATCAATGAGGAAGGAATGTGTTGTTGAGAAGCTAGCCTTCAGTGCATGGCATGTCTCTTCATATTCTTCATTTTCTTCTCTATGGTCAACCTTCCTTGTGCTAGCAGGTGAAGCAATGTTATGTTTATTCATAAGAAGAGTCATTTCATCAATTTGTCTTCTCATATAGGATCTTTCTGGATGAAAGCCCCTTCCACAATAGGAACAAAGGGTCTTTCCTTTTCCATTCTTCTTGCTTCTCTTCGAACCTGAAGGCTCATTTGACTACTCTTTCTTCATAGGAGACTCATCCTTTTTTTCCCTTTATCATTCGCTACCTTATGTCCTCCTGCAAACAGTGCTTGATCTTTGGAAGACCGAATGATCCCCATTTGGATCAACTTGTCATGCTCATGAGTGAGAGATTCAATCAAATCATCAAGAGTGGGCATCCTCCAATTCGGAGTGGTGAGCTTCACCGAATGAAATGTTGATACAAAGAATGAGTAGTCTTCACTGAGTTTTGAGATAATGGCAAGGATGAGTTGATCATCCTCCTTCTCAACCTTGCATAGATTTAACTGGAATATCAGGTTCTTGAATTTTGCGAAGAAGTCACGTAGTGTTTCGAAGTTGGATGGATGAAGAGAGATCAGCTCATTCTCTAGCTGATAAACCCTCAGATCATCCTGCTTGTCAAATAAGGAAGAAATATTATCCCATATCTCCTTGGGATTCTTCAATCCCTTGATGTGGAAGAGAAGATATCGAGAGATTGAGATGCACAAGCATCCATAGGCTTCATCAAGCCTATTCCAGTACTTTTCTTTTTCATGATTAAGAATTGGCTCTACCTCTGTCTCCATTATGAGTCTGAAGAGCTTCTTGGAGCGAAGTTGTGTCTCCATGTCCTCCTTCCACTAGTAGTAGTTGAAGGAAGTGAGATGCTCCATTGGAGGGGGCATTTTTTAATGCAGTGAAGAAGACTGAGTTGTTGTAGCGAATGCAGTGAAGGAGACTGAGTTGTTGTAGCAAATGTGGTGAAGAAGACTGATAACCTATAAATCACACAATCAAACAGACAAAATAAGGTTGACAGCCTACACTTTTGGAATTTCCTTCACACCTAGCATAGTTGATCAAGCAAGCTTGATCAACAATTCCTTAACTTGGGATATTAAGTGGTAAATTCTCCGCTTCTGGTGCAGTACTAGAAGGAGCAATTTTTGCTCAAAATTTTTTTTTGATCCAAGTATGAATCTATAGTAGGAGAAGTTCCTTGTCCTACCGAGGCTATGATGCCATATTAAATTGAGCACATAGATCTATGGATCAACACACAACTCACAGACTAGATCACACATTTTTTCTCGGGAATTGAAGAATGAAACAATGCAAAAAATGGCTTGTGGTTGTGAATGCTTTCAGTAATAAATAGTAATTGGATCATTAATTACAATTTAGTACAATGGCTAGATAGCCACATGCAATTCGAATCCATGTGAGTAAATTCGAATTGGTTAGACTATACTTGACTGCAAGGTAACTAAGACATGTCTAAATCATCATCGGAGTTCAAAATCCCAACTGAAGTGTCTAATTCAGTGTTAACTAAGACTAACTGACTGAGGTACATGAGAAATGTGCCTCTCCTGCATGCATCCATGCAAACCCAGTGCTAACTGAATGTAGAACTGAATGTAACTGACTCCTAACTGAGCTTAACTAGTCACCAACTGAACTCAACTGATGGAGGTTGGTATCGGCACTCCCAGTGGATCCTAATTTGTAGGGATTAATGTAGGAGGATCCTAAACCAATGCATGAAAGTGCAATAAGTGGAAGTTGGCCTCAATTAGTGTTCCCCACACTTTAGTAACTGGTGTATGTGCCCCAATTAGGCCAAGTGGACCTAATGGTGCTAGTGACTAAAAATAGACTGAAAGGACTCCCGATTTAGACATGACTCCTGATTTAGACATAATGACCAAATTGGACAATGGAGGATTATAATTCTAATAGTGACCCCAACCACTGACTTCTAAGGTCCTCTGTTATTTATGTATGAAGCACAGTTCATTGCTTCATCCCATAGATATGATGGAAGATATATTGCTTCAAGAAGGAATGTGTCCATCTCCTTCAATGATCGGTTCTTATTTTGAGCTACACCATTACCTTGTGGGATGTATGGTGTTAGCACTATATTTGAAATTGTGTATTGTTTAATTGAAGGGTTTGGAAATTATCATATTGGAAAATTTTGTGGAAGTGCCCTTTATATTAATGGGTTAGAATGATCTTTCATCATGGGCTGTTGGATGAAGAAAGGGATTTGATCTACGGTGGTGGATCGTTCCACTGTTTGAAACGTGGGGGAGAAATTGAAATGTTCTCATCAGTGGAATGGAGGTGAAAGGTGTCAAATATCGACGGCTCGGATTAAATAGGTTGTAGATCAATGGTGGAAAGAAATTTCCGTAGATCGGATATGCAAGGAATAAACTAAGTTTTCGGATTTATGGAATCCGGTAAAAAGGTGCAACTTTGAAGAGATGAGATCGATACAAAGTAATATCAATGATGCGGGAGCATTCCATAGATTGGACATGCTCAGACGAAAGAAGTTTTCTTATTTCTGAAATTAGTTAACTGGTGGAAAGATCGGATAGACAATATGTAAGCGGAGATAGATCTACGGTCAGAAACAATTCCGTAGACTGAACTAGCGCGAAGATATTCAAGTTTCAAATCTATGAAAAGTGGTAGGGTCCACGTTGATCAATGGTTGCGATAGTGGTCACGTTTTGATCGATGGATAAGGTGCATTTCGCAAATAGAAGTTGCTCGTTTGATCAGGTTTGAAATGATTAGCAGAAAGTTAAAGCTTTTCACAGTTGGACGGTTCTGATGAAGGAAGATTGTAGATCCATGGTTGATATTGATTCTGCCAAATCAAGTTGTGCAGTGTGATAATGTTGAGTCTCAGTATTGAGATCTTGCGCATGAATGGCTTAGATTTCAAAGAAAAACAAATATATGGTATAAATTATAGGAGACGCACAGTGGTTATGAAACATAAAAATTATAAGAAGCACCTATGTGAAGTTCAGAAGGTTGAGAAAATATTCGAAGACAAAAATGTTAAAGTTTATGATACCATTTTACTGAATGAAACAATTGAGACTGCTAAAAATAAATTGAAAATTCTTAAGGACCAGGATAGTGACACCCATAGTGTTTTCAGGTCTTTATTTTATTTTTTCTCTGTTGACCAGACCCCCAATTGCCATGAATTTTTCGAGTGGTGTGCGAATAATTATTCCGCAGCTGAAGAAGTCGTCATGAATAAACATAAGTCTAGGATCCTTTTCCCTATTCATGCCTTTGTTATCCGCAAAACCCTATCTATCCTAGATGGTTTTGTTCATTTATCCCAGGAGTACAGAGAAGAAACAATCATACATTTCTTCCAAGATTCTGCAACCAAGAGTAAGGAAGCCTTTTTTAAGTCATGTTCAAAGCCTGATAGTGAGGTCATAAGTTTATCTTACCCTATTGACCTAGTTTTGTTTAATGAAGAAACCCAGTCGTGTATAACTTTAGCCAGTCAATTTTTGGGGTTAGACACTAATGGTTATGTTACAGAGTCATGGTTGAGTCTGTTGTTTATCTTAAGTACTTTCCCAATTGAGTCTAAACTTCCAGGTCAGTCTTTATAGTCTTGTTGCTTTAAATTTGATGAGTTCCTAGCTGAGAACATCCGTTCTCAGTTAGCCAACTTCCACAGTACCATAGTTTTTAGATTCCAATCCTTTTTGTTGAAGATGTTCTTATCGCATAATGAAGATAACCTATAGTTTTATGAGTTGGTAATCACTAATGAAATGACCTTGGATTATTTCAAGTTCATTAATTGTTTGATGGCAGAAATATACCGCATTTTCTTTCAAGAAATATTTCCTAGGGTATTGCCAGAGATGAAGGAAACATTTCAACTTTCCCCTGGTAAAAGGATAGGAGACGGGTTCCTTTCAAAATCTGAAACAATTATAAGGTTATATGTATTTCTGCACCAGCCTTATATTCTTCTAGTCTTTCTGACAACTAGAATATTTTCTTTGGAATTTTTTAGACAAAGGCTTACAGTTGAGGAAGAACACATCTTAAACTTCAGGAAGAGTCTAGATATTAAATTTCCGTGGGAGGAAGGGCCATATGTTGTCAAAAGTAGAGTTGCTCTACCAATACTTGATAATTTGTTCAGAAGCATGGGGTTTTCTTTGGGAGATGCTATCAGCTATGGTCCACACCATGTAATCTCTAAAAGAATACATGCAAACAACAATAATCCTTTTGAACATACTGAAGTAGTTGGACTCAGAGAGGCAGCTAATTAGGAAGATTATCCTAACAAAACCCCAGATAATATCAGCATGGACCAAGACTCTGTCTCATCCATACCTAGAAATAAGTCTCCCCCAATGGATCTTTCTAACATAGTTGCAGTTGCTTGTAATATTTCATCATTAATAATTTTTTCAGGAAATTCAAAGAAGAGAGAACATTCAGGTTTCATGGACACTGAAGAAGCAAACACTGCTAGTACACCAAAGAAGCAGAAAATTGGACAAGAGGGACAAATGGTACAGGTGAAGAAGAGTAGTGTGAAAGGTAAACAGAAGCAAGAAAAATCCGAAGTAACTGGTTCGGAGCTTTAGGAAAATGTCTTTGATGGAGTAACCCCAAATAAGTACACATCAAAAGAGGAGTGGTTGAATACCTACAGGGAAGTGGCTGATAAAACCTTTGATGAAACAATAAAATTATACAAGGAAGTGAGACAATTTCCAAAGCCAGATGTAACTTTAAAGACTATGAGGTATCATGCCAAAGATACCCTGATTTTGTCCATGAATGTTGGTAATAAGATATTCGAGGTGAATGTAAACTTAAAGAATATCTCTACCACAGATACGATATACCTTCACAAAGAAACAGGTGATAGAATATATACAAGATTGCTTAAATCTACATTACAGGTGTCTAAACTAGATTCCAATAAAAATAAAGCTCAGGACCTCCTACGGAAAGAAAAGGTTGAGAACAAGGCCCTTTGAATCAAAATTAAAAAGTTGTAGGAGGAATTATTGAAGGTTGATGGGCAGTTAAACAAAGGAGCAGTGGCTCAAAAGTTGGTTGATGAACAAGAGAAAGAAGTTCAGGTGCTAAAAAAGAAATTGAAAATTCCTTCCACTCAGCTTATTTAGACCTCTAAATTGACAGAGTTTGAGAAGGAGAAGGAAACATTAAAAACCGAATTGATTGATTGTAAATCCAAGCTGTTAAAGCTCGAAGAAAAAGAAAAGCATTGGGAAAGGGATGCTAAACTTCTGATAGAAAATGAGAAGGACCTAAAAACTAAGCTAGAAGCAAGAGAAAAAGAATTACAAGAACAATGTGAAGAATTTAAAAATCAATTTACTATTCCTTGTGTAGAAACAGATGCAACCTCTCTTTCTAAAGCAATGTCTCAGGTAAACCTGAAAGATGTAGAACTCACAGAGTTAAAGCAACAGAACAAGAATATAGAAGAGACAATTTTGAAAAGAGAACAAGAGAATAAGGAAGTAGAGGAAAAATGTCAAGAACTAATGAATCAGAATTCCAAGTTAACAAAGCAGGTGGTTGGCCAAATGGCCTTGAAAGGGGCTAGATAATAAATTTGGGATAAGATTATTCTAGAAGCTAGTAAGTTTAGACCATATTTAGATTATATTGCATATCAGGAGAGTGCTCTGAAAGTATCCAAACAGAATATTTTGATAGTAAAACAAGAATTAAATAAGAAGCCAATGGAAGTAGCTCAGAATCCTATCAACGGTTTAAGTACCTTATCATAAGATTAAGTAAGAAGGTTTGATATTTGAGACAGAGTTGTTGTTATCTCTCGGGCTAGAAAAGTGATTGGAAAATACAAAATGTTGATACTGTACATGGTAAAGTTGGTATTATAAGTCATAAAGTCAAAGAAGTGATTAATTTATTTATTCCAATGGTAAGCAGGGGAATTCCTTTCTTCTAGGAGGAAAAAGGACCATTATTGTCTCAAAAGGAATATCTAGATAAATTGGTCAATTGTAGGTCAGATCAGAGTAAGTTTGAAGATATGCAGCAGGATCTATCTAGAAGAGTTGTGTTTGATAAATTGGCTGGAGAGTTTGAGTCATTATTTGATTTTAAAGTCGTGTTTGCCAAGGTGCCTATTTTTTCTTATGCAGACAACATGGAACTCAGAGTTCTGGCACATGAAAATGGTTGTTGCAGATTTTCCTAATCCTGAACATTGGAGAGTAGTTCAACAATATGGATCAACTAAATATAAGTTACAACCATGAATACATCAAGGAAGACAATGCAAAAGAAGTTTCAGCGAAAGATATATTCTATGATAAAATGTTATTTTTAAATTCATTAGTTAAGAAGTTTTGTTATCTCGGAGCTATTTTGTAATAGATAAGTGCTTTGACACATGTAATAAACGGTTGAAACTGTTAGACAGTTAGGTTTATTGTTCAGCTCGAGGAGCATTTGTATAAGTATTCATATGCTTGATGAAGTAAGGGTTGGAACCCGTGAGATTTTGGAGATTTGTGTATTCAAATATTTATTTAAATTACAGATCCGAAAGTTGGCGTCTTTCAGAGATTCATGTGTTATTTCTTGTTGAAGTATGTGCTTTCCCTTCTTATGTGAATGTTTTTCCATTTTTATCTTTCCATTATGTTTTCCTTCATGTATGAAATGAGAGTATAACCATTTAGAATTCATATTTACTATGCTCTAACTGTTCTTTTCATATTCCCACCAAACCTTTCTTCTAAAGTTGATACAAAATTCATTTTAACAATGCTCTGTGTTAATGGTTTGTTCATGTTCTTCCTTTTTCACCAAACAATCAAATTTTGACTGTGATTGAGTAGCTACCTTTCCTCTGTTTAAAACTTCCATGCAAAAGCTATGTTTATATATATGCATATCTTGACTCCATAGCCCAATGGTCATGTGTTCAATTTCAACCAATCTTACCAGTTACAAACAATTTTGCTTATACATATCTGGCCTTGTTAATATTTTGTGAGAGATCCCTCTCGGAAGAGAAAAAAAGCCAGTTTTCTCTTTAGAAGTGGTTTTTGTTATTACTTGGGAATATCCTTTACAACCTTGGGTAATTTTCCAGCGTTAACATATGGGACTGAATGTTGCATCTGACTACCTTCTGAAGCACACAGATGCAAAAAATATCTTTTGGTGTACTCTCCTCCATTGTCCGATCTAAGTGATTTTATCTTCTTCCCAAGGGCGTTCTGAGCTAAGGCTTTAAAAACTTTGACAGTTTCAAACACCTCAGACTTTTGCTTAAGAAAGTATGTCCAAAAATACCTTGAGTACTCATCAATGAAGGTTAGAAAGTATCTGGATCCATTCATGGATGTTGTAGGCATTGGTCCGAAGACATCACTATGTACCAATTCAAGTGAAGAGGCAATTCTTCTTGTCTTCCCAACTTCATACCTTCGCTCTCAGTGCTCACCTACCAAGAAACCATTGCATACACCTTGAGAGGAATTAATGAGAGGCAATCCATCAACCATCTCTTAATTGTGCAATTGTTGTATATATTTGAAATTCAAATGACCAAATCTCTCATGCCAAATTATGTTGGTTTCGTTAACATGAGTAAATAGGGCACTTTGGTATGAGTGGGGATAAAAAGTGTGGGAATTCATATGCCTTGAAGGCATGATTTGCAACTGCTTGCACTATCATGTTACTAGTAGATATTTTTGAGATCTCCACTGAGTCAAGTTCAAATATGACTCGCTTTGGTGAGCCTATATGGGTCATCTAATATATAGACAACATATTTGCAGCTAAGGAGGCCACATAGAGGAAATTTTTTAACACTCCATGCTCAAACTGAATTGAACCCTTCCCAACAGCTGGGATTTGAGAGTCATGTACCATGTGTATGCTAGGACCACCAGAGAGATCCATAGAAGAGAATGATTCCTTGGAGGAAACCATCTGGCTGGAGAATCCAAAATCAATGAGAAAAACTTGTGACTGAGAGAAACCTGCCTTCAGTTCATGGCATATATCATGATCTTCATTCTTGTTTCTAAGATCAGGATTCCTTGTGCCTTCAGGGAGGGAAATATTGTTCTTCTCAAGGAGTCTTTACGTCTATTCTATGGTTTTCTTCATACATAGGTTATGTGGATGATTCCCTCTCTTGCAATACATACACTTAGTCTTCTCAAACCTTTTTGTGCTTGTCCTTCTTAGAACCAGAGGCTCCATCTAAAGCATTTTTCGTCTCCTTGGGTTTGGATTCAGTGTTCTTTTTGTCCTTCCCCTTCTATCTCCATTTATCTTGTGCATTCTTAGTCTCCCCAACCAAAAGAGCTTGATTCTTTGAAGCTTTAAGGGCTCCCATTTGAATCAACTTGTCTTCTTCTTGAATGAGGGATTCAATGAATGCATCAAGTGAGGGAATTTTCCAGTTTGGGGTACTTAGTCTCCTGGAGTGGAAGGTGGACACAAATACTGAAAATTTCTGGGCCAATCTTCCTCAGAATGGAGAGCACTAATTGCTCATCCTTCTTGTCAATTCCACATTGCTTGCACTGCATGAACAAAGACTTGAACTTGGAGAAGAATTATTGGATGGTTTCGAAATTATTGGGTTGAAGAGAAATCATATCATTCTCCAAAATGTGGCCTCTCATTTGATCATGCTTGCCAAACAATGGTTCTAGCTTCTATCATACTTCCCTCGGTGTTTTTAATCCATCAAGGTGGAAGAGTAACTCCCTAGAGATATGAATGCACATGAAACCAAAGCCTTCATCTAATTTGTTTAGATACTTTGATTTCTCTAAAATTTGTTGGGGTTCCACCTCATTTCCCATTATGACCCTATATAGACCTTTGTTGCACAACACAATCTACACATCTTCCCTCCAATCCAAATAATTGAAAGGTGTGAGGATCCTTGATGTCAAGGCTGCTCAATTCTCCATTTTGCAACTTCAGGAGCAGCATAATTCTTCTGAAATCTTCAATTTACCTGCATAAAAATTTCAATTTAAAGGAAAACCAGTTCAATCACTCTCTACTTCGACATGTGCACATTATCAGGGTGCTTCACACTTGGATATACTTCTCTATATAAATCTAGATGGAGAAAGGAAAACATACCAGGAATTATGTGGAACCCAGCTGCTTCTAGTGCATTAATGGAAGTTTCCTAGGATTGAAGATGGCTTGAACACAAGCTCTAATACTGATCTGAAATTTCAGGATCCTTTTAACCATTAAAAATTGCATGTGAAATTTGTATGTTAAAAAATCATAAACGAGCTTAAAAACTGAATTTTTAAATGCTTAAAACACACACATAAGAAAATAAACAATCTGAAAACCATGAAATTGAAAGACAAGAACTGATAACGGATTTCACCCTTCTTGGGCTACGTCTTCGATCCACTTCCAATGGAAAGGTTGATATTATTAAGCCTTCACAAGCTTACATACAAGATTTCTGGAAACACTAATATTTCCTGATAGTCAAACTCAGAAACAGACTGCACCACTATGTCCATCTCGAAATTCTAAGAAAAATGAGTATAAACTCAAACACGTTTTCCTGAGGCCTCCTCTGCCACGCAAATCGAGATAAATCTCATTGTGTTGTACAGATCTGTATGAAAATGTACTTTTATTTCCTTGATATCTATTCCCATTAATGGCTTGTACCTGCTCCTCGGCATCTGTGCACAAAAATAGTTGAAATTTTGTGTTTTTGTGGCTCGAAACTGGGATTTTTATGGAGTTTTTTTGCGCGTTTTTAAGGGCCACATGCCTTTTTCCGGGTTAATTTCTTGTTTTAAACTTAAATGTAGTTTATACTATCTACGTTTAACGTATGGGACCATACACCATTGGTAACATGTGGGAGTGGGGAAGCGGAGGTCCCAAGGTCAAACCCGCGGGCCTTTTGCTTCTCCCCATTTTCTGTGATTTGGTGACATGGTATTATGTGGTGGAAAAACGTGGTATTATGTGGTATCATATGGTGGAAAATGTTGGCAAGGGTGAAGGTTCAGTGCCATAGCGGTCCTTTTGCTTCTCCCCATTTTCTGTGCTTTGGTGACATGGTATTATGTGGTGGAAAAACGTGGTATTATGTGGTATCATATGGTGGAAAATGTTGGCAAGGGTGAAGGTTCAGTGCCATATAACATGTGGTTCAAATGTAATATGTTCTGATATAAACTAGATGTGTGGGTCTCAATGGTGACCATGGGGATGAGGGCTATGCCCTCAACCTCGTTATTTTTTCAAACTATAATCTTGTTCAACTTTAAATAAAAGTTGAGATCATCGGCAGAGATAATGGTTAGCAGGGAGCTGTGGGTTCATTGGCAGATAGGAGGTCAGGGGTTCAATCCTCCCCACCTCCACCAAATTTTACCAAACCTTCCAATAACCTACCAATAAGGATGCCACATGGCAGTGCCTCATTGGTCCACATGTAATCCTGCCAGATCACACATGTCCACATGGAACCCTATGGTTTTTCCATGTGGAATATATATGTTGAACGTACCTTCCATGTGTTACCATGTGGGTGTGCCACGTGGCCCCCTTTTTTTCCATTTTTCCCCACATTTTAACCTTTTTGTCGAGATTTTAAATCCCAATAACTTTCCCATCCGGAGGTTGTTTCACATGAAACAAACGTAGATCTTGACAAGCTCTTTACCAATGTAAGATTTGTTTCATTGTTTGAATACTTTTATTCTGGTTGAACTTTGAGATCCTCCTGGATCAAACCTTCCCACTTAAAATCTTTTGGACCACTAAAAGCATGAAATCATTCAGAAAATAGGTGAGGGTACAGCTCCCTCACTCTTGCGGTTTCTAGCCGCTGTGATTTGCTTAGATGCATTTCTTTCAACCCCACACGAAGAAATTCCATGTCACATCTTCATGAATATCTGAGCTTCTTATCAATTATAACATCTTCCTCAACTTCATTGAGATATTCAGGAGCAAATTCGTCCACATAAGGTACTTCAACCTGTACATCTTGGTCTACAACCATATGAGGCTCATACAATTTCAAGTTTTCCACATTAACAACAGAATAAATTTGCATATAAGGAGGCAAATCTAACTAAAAAGCATTATTACCGACTTTATCCAAAATTGTAAAAGGTCCATACCTAATAGGATTCAACTTTCTACCTTCACCTTAGAGTCAATCTTTGTTGATATGAAGCCATACTCGATCACCAATTTGGAAATGATGGTCTACCCGATGCTTGTCATGACATTCTTTGTAATTGGTGTGACTTTATTCCAACTGTTATTGCACTATTTAATGAATCAACTAGATCTGTTGAATAAAATTTTGAGCTTTATCCACATCAGCTTGTCCACATTCCACTGAATATTGACCAAAAACAAAGTCTAAAGGAGACTTTGGAAAATACCCAAAACATGTCTCAAATGGAGACATCTATGTCGAAGAGTGTATAGCTACATTGTACGCATGTTGAACATAATGCAACTATCCATACCAAAGTCTGGTTGAACTTTGAGATCCTCCTGGATCAAACCTTCCCACTTAAAATCTTTTGGACCACTAAAAGCATGAAATCATTCAGAAAATAGGTGAGGGTACAGCTCCCTCACTCTTGCGGTTTCTAGCCGCTGTGATTTGCTTGGATGCATTTCTTTCAACCCCACACGAAGAAATTCCATGTCACATCTTCATGAATATCTGAGCTTCTTATCAATTATAACATCTTCCTCAACTTCATTGAGATATTCAGGAGCAAATTCGTCCACATAAGGTACTTCAACCTGTACATCTTGGTCTACAATCATATGAGGCTCATACAATTTCAAGTTTTCCACATTAACAACAGAATAAATTTGCATATAAGGAGGAAAATCTAACTAAAAAGCATTATTACCGACTTTATCCAAAATTGTAAAAGGTCCATACCTGATAGGATTCAACTTTCTACCTTCACCTTAGAGTCAATCTTTGTTGATATGAAGCCATACTCGATCACCAATTTGGAAATGATGGTCTACCCGATGCTTGTCATGACATTCTTTGTAATTGGTGTGACTTTATTCCAACTGTTATTGCACTATTTAATGAATCAACTAGATCTGTTGAATAAAATTTTGAGCTTTATCCACATCAGCTTGTCCACATTCCACTGAATATTGACCAAAAACAAAGTCTAAAGGAGACTTTGGAAAATACCCAAAACATGTCTCAAATGGAGACATCTATGTCGAAGAGTGTATAGCTACATTGTACGCATGTTGAACATAATGCAACTATCCATACCAAAATCTAGGATGCTTGGCACAGTTGACCACTTCAGTTTGTCTGTCATTTTGTAGATGAAATGTTGTGCTTTTCTTTAGCTTTGTGTCCATAAGTTCCCATAAATATGGCCAAATTTTTACAAAGAAGCGGGAATCTCGATCAAATATAATAGAAGTAGGAAGTCCAAAATGGACCCATACATTTTGAAAGAACAAATTAGCAGTCATGTCAGTTGTTATCTGTTTTTTAAAAGGCATGAGTATGCACATTTTACTAAATCAATCCACAATAACATATATATATAATCATGTCCCTTTCTAGACATTGGTAAGCATCCTACAAAATCCATTGAAACACTTTCCCATGGACGAGAAGGAATTGGAAGTGGAGTATACAAGGCTAACTTTATGTTACTTGGTTTACTTATTGCACACATGACACATCCTTTAACATATTTGGACACTATATCATTCATCCAAGGCCAATAACAAAACTTTTGTAATTGTGCTACAATTTTTCCTGCTCCAAAATGTCCTGAAACAAGAGAAGTATGAGCTTCTCTTATCACATGCACTCTTTCACTTTGTCGAATACAGGTTTTTCCAAGATGATACAACAACTTGTCATTGATATGATAATTCAATTCTTCATTCTAATAGCCATGCTTTAGTGATTCATATACTTCTTTAATGTCTTCATCTTTAGTATATTGTTCAACATTACTTGAATGTACCAAAGGACTTTGTTGAATGACAATAGAATCATGTTGGAGGTATAGATAGCATATCTACAACTTTCTTTTGAATTCCTTTCTTATACTTAATAACCAAATGAAATTGTTGTAAAAAACCCGTCCACCTGAAATGTCTTGATTGTTGTAGCTTAGTTTGTGATTGTAAATATTGTAGTGGTTGAGATCAGTATGTATCATTGTTTCTTTACCCATTAGGTAATGTTTCCACTTCTTTACACGTTGTACTAATGCATACAACTCTTTGTCGTAGGTAGGATAGTTGATTGTGGTTATAGAGCAAGTTTCAAAATGATAGCATACTGGTTTCCTATGTTGCATTAAGACTACCCCCATTGCATAACCACTAGCGTCAATTTCTATCTCAAATGGTTGTTGTATATCCAGTAGTGCAAGTCCTGGAATTGTGCTGATCTTTTCTTTCAGTGTATCGAAGGATTTTTGTTCCTTTCCTTCCCAATTAAATACTTTGGTCATGCTTGTCAAAGCATGTAAAGGGGAAGCTATGAAGGAGAAGTTTGCAATGAACTTCCTGCAGTATTGTGATGCTCCCAAAAATATTCTTATATCTGTTACACTATTTGGCTTTGGACAATTTACAATGAACTCCACTTTAGAGGGATCAATCTTCAATTCACCACCCCCTACAATGTAACCTAGATAAACTAAAGATGTCTTTCCAAAATCACATATGGACATCTTTAAGTACAATTTTCCCCTTACAAGTACATCCAATGCTTGTTTTATAGTGCTTGACATGCTCTTCCCAAGTTCGACAAAAAAATCAAAATATCATCTAAGTAGACTATGACAAAGTCATCAATGAAGGGCCTAAAAACATCGTTCATCGCCCTCATAAATGTTGTGGGTGTATTACAAATCCCAAAGGGCATTACCATCCATTCATGCAATCCTTGTTGAGTTTTAAAATTAGTCTTCCAAATATCATTGTCATGAATACAGATTTTATGATAGCCACTTCGTAAGTCTAACTTAGTGAAAAAGATTGCATTCTTAAGCTAATCTAAAAGATCATCAATTTGAGGAAGGAGATACTTGTTCTTAATTGTGATTATGTTCAGTTCCCTTTAATCAACACACATACACCATGTGCCATCCCTATTTGGAACCAAAACAATCAGTGAACCACGCAGAGAGGAACTTGGCCGAATGTCCCCTCTCTCAAGCAATTCCTGAACCTGTTTCTTTAACTCTACATTCTCAATTATGGAAGACCTGTATATACCAATATTAGGAAGAGGTGCATCCTGCTATAAATGAATTTCATGTTGAATTTCTCTTTTAGGAGGTAACCCTTTAGGTTCTTGAAACAAAATATCATAATCAAATACCACTTTAATCAAGTCCTTTGTAAGTTTTGGATAAAAACCTTTAAAAGATTCATCTTGTTCAACATCTCTTTTCTTGACTATCATAAGGACGAATTTCTTACTTGCATTTACCAACCTCTTCATTTGATTTGCAGAAACTAAAGAAAGATTAGTTTTCATGTGATGTGCATGAAAAATATATTCAATACTGTCTTTAATGAGTCGATGCATGTTATCTTCCCTGTAAAAGATATCCTTCCTATCATAGAGATATAGACTACCCAACATAATACCACAAATATCCAATGGGACCACATCTAGATCTACTTCATCAACGAATCCATAAGTGATGACAAACCTAAGTCTACATTGTTTTGTCATTTTCAAATGTGCATTATCACATACCCATCCAAGTGGATGTGGTTTAGGGTGTAACTTGGTTTCCAAATGTAATCTCTTATCTATTTCTTCTTAAATGAGATTTGCTTGTGATCCACTATCAAAAAGAGTATCAATATTTGTGTGTTTAAAGATTACTCTAATATGAAATAACTAACTCCTATTTCTTTCATCAATAATAGGTTTATTCCTTAAAACAATACTATAAGGATTTTTACCTTGAATTCTTGTATCAACCACCTTGGTTTCATCCCCAAAATATGATCCCAAATCATGTTGGATTGTTGCTGCAGTAGTCTTTTTGTCTTCTTTATTCTAAAACTTCTCAGGCTTCAGTTCTAGATGAAGTTTCCAACATTTGGAAGCATCATGACCTTTTTTTCTGACAATGAATACAGGTAGGTTTTTCTGCTTCTTTCTTCATAGTAGTTGTGTGTTTACCTTTTCCCTTACCTTTAAACTTGTTTCCATCTGGTTTGAAAGGTTCCTTGGAAAATTTCTATTTTGTATTCTTCCCCTTCCTCTCATATGAGTTGCTTGAACACATACCTCATCAAGGTTAGTCGGATTAAACATTAATATCATGTGACGTAAATAACTATGCAATCCTCCTATATACTTGAGAAGAGTTTCTTGCATGTAGAGAGGTATACTAAGTACCAATGCTCTTTTATTAAATTCTTGTGTGTACTCCTGCACACTTTGTCCCTTACCTTACCTCAAACTCTGTTAGTCCATCATAGCTTGTTGCATGTATCCCAATGGATAAAACTATTTTTTTAATGTTGATGTGAACTCGTACCAAGAGGACATGATTTTGCCTTTTGTGGCAAGATCCTCTTGAGATATTATCTCCCACCAGATCAGAGCAATCCCTCCAAGTTGGAGAGAAGCCAACTGAATTTTAATGTTATCTTCAGTAAACTTTTTAATCCTACAATAACTTCAATTTGACAGATCCAATTGTCTAATTTCTTCGCATTAAGTTCTCCATTGTACATGGGTAATTCAAGCTTAGTATCTAGCTTTAATTGAGGCATAGATCAATTTTTGTTTTTTGCTTTTCAAATGGAGAATATAAAGAACCATCAAGATAAGATGGATAAGATGGTGGATTTTTAGGAGGTTCTTCACCACCTTCTTATTCTTTACCTTCAGCATGAGATGGGTGGGCCTCCTTGTTCACCTTTCTTTTGATCTTGATAAAGTTCCTCTACCATTGTTTGCATTCTCATGAAAGCTTTAAGAACTTCCCCTTCAGATGGGATAGAAGAAGTTGCTTCTTCTCCTTTTGGTGAATCCATTTTCCCTCTTCTTGAACCAATTTCTGGATCAAATTCTTCAAGTTCTCCTTCACCACGTTGTAACCTAGATCTTGTTAACATTCACAAACTCACAATGCAATGGTTAAGTTTCTATGATACCAAACTTGATCTGAAATTTTAGTATCCTTTTAACCATTAAAAATTGCATGTGAAATTTGTATGTTAAAAACTCATAAACATGCTTAAAAAACTGAATTTTTAAATGCTTAAAACACACACATAAGTAAATAAACAGAGTGCAAACCATGAAATTGAAATACAAGAACTGATAACGGAGTTCACCCCTCTTGGGATACGTCTCTAGGACACTTCCAATGGGAAGGTCGATCTTATTAAGTCTTCAAATCTTACATACAAGAGTTCCAGAAATATTTCTATTTTATGTCAGTCAAACTCAGAAATACACTGGGCCATTGTGCCTATCTCGAAATTCAAAGCAAAATGAATATAAACTCAATCAGGTTTTCCTAATGCCTCCTCTAGCACGCAAATTGAAACAAACCTGACTACGTTGTACGGATCTGTATGGAATTGTACTTTTTCATGCCTCAAGATCCATGCCCATTATTGGCATGTACCTTCTCCTTAGGATATGTGCACAAAAATGGTTGAAAAACTATGTTTTTGTCGCTCGAAACTGACCTTTTTATGGAGTTTTCGAGAACGTTTTTGGAGGGTCACTCACCTTTTCTTGGGTTAAAATATCATTTTAAACTTAAAACTAGTTTATCCTTTCTAATTTTAAGGTATGTAGTCATAGCCCATTGGTAACGCATGGGAATGGGGGAGTGGAGGTCCTAGGGTCAAACTCATGAGCCTCCCGCTTCTCCCCATTTTATGTGATGTGGTGGCATGGTATTATGTGCTGGAAAAACGTGGTATTATGTGTTGTCATATGGTGGCAAACATTGGCAAAGGTGAATGTTCGGTGGCATATAACATGTGGTTCCAATGTCATATGGTTCTTATATAAACTAGATGTGGGGGTCTCGGTGTTGACCATGGTGTCAAGGGTTATGCCCTCGGCCCTGTTATTTTTTCAAACTATAATATTATTCTACTTTAAATAAAAGTTGAGTTCTATGTATTATTAGGAACACCGGTAGAGATAATGGTTAGCAGGGCAGCGTGGGTTCATTGGCGGGCGGATAGGAGTTCGGGGGTTTGATCCTCCCCTCCTCCACCAAATTTTACCAAGCCTTCCAATAACCTGCCAACATGGCTTCCATGTGGTAGCGCCTGATTAGTCCACATTTAATCCTACCACATCACACATATCCACATGGAACCCTATGGTGTTTCCCTGTGGCATCTGTATGTTGACTGTACCTACCATGTGTCACCTTTGGGTGTGCCATGTGGCCTCGTTTTTGCCATTTTTCCCCATATTTTAACCTTTTTACCAAGATTTCAAAACCCAATAACTTTTGCATCTGGAAGTCGTTTCACATGAAATGAAGGTTGTTGCTTTACCAATGTGAGATTTATTTCATTGTTTGAAGACTTTTATTCTGATCAAACTTTGATATTCTCCTAGATCATATACCTTGTAAAATTAGCAAAGCTACAGGATCATCAGGCTGGATTGATCCTCACCGTGAAATAAGAATGAATGAGAAAGAAGAATTTCAGTGCTTGAATGCCAAACAATCATGGTGAAATGATTCAGATAAGAGGCAAAAATTTGACAGCATAACCATAATTTCATAATCATTAACGTGTATGTAATACATCCATGATACAATGAATATAATTTGAATCCTCTAGGAGTGATTTGAATTCCATGACTTGGACTGACTCCAGAGATCACTAATTGTGGGAAAATTACCACTAGAGACTCACTAGTGTAACTTCAGACAACTAAATCAGTTCATAATTAGTTAACTAACCAAGGTAGGTGAGAAAAGGCACCTAACCTCCTTAAATCATGCAAATGTGGCGCTAGGCTAACTGAATATGAACTAACTTATGCCCATCAGAGCATAACTCAACACAAACTAGGGTGAACTAATGGTGGGACTCCCATGACTCAGTTTGAGTTCCTAAATTAAAGGGATGGCCTCTAGAGCTCCTAAACTCATGCAAACTGGAAAATAAAGTGGTAGGTGGGCCCCATATAACTTCCCCATGGAACTAATGAAGTGACAACATACTCCTAAGCTAGGAAACCGACATTTAGACTATGGTGGACAAGGTATGATTACAAATTAATCCCAAGAATGTGCCCTTTCTAGGAGCATTTTTCTTGTAGATGTCCACCTTAATGAGTCTCTTTGCATAACCACTTTGTTATTTTACTCATTGTTGGATTCACTACATTAGTTGGTTATGTTCTTGCATTATTTTATTGTGTTGATTGAGGAGAAAAGTGGACCTAACCACTTTTTGGAGATTTTATTGAGTAAAATGTGCATCTAGGAGAGGAAATCATTATTTTATTGTAAAGGAAGTTGAACTACACTCTCTATATAAAGAGTATAGAATCCTTGTTCGTTTTCAAGTTTCAATTTTTGGAGTTTACCCTCCTTAGAGCTTAATGAATATACTTTCTTGGAGCATATGTGAGTTGCAAGTGTCTTATTCTATCAATGTATGGCTTATTGTTTTAGTGATTTCTATTGTTGCATAGGAGTGTAGAGTTGCTAGTATTTGTTATTGATTGGCTATCGGTGAAGAATACAACTATCATATTGGAAGGGTTTTGTGTGAGCAGTTTTTCCCTCCCTAACCCTTTGTTGTCTTGTCTATGAATTATTCTCTTACATCTTACATCTACATGAGTGGTTGTTAGATTAATACTCCATGGTAAGGTGCACCTCATTTTAGCAAAGTTTTTATGAGGCACTTTAAAGGCCCTCTTAGTATTCCTTACTTTCATTTTTCTACAATGTTATGTTCTTCCTATGACATGCATATTATAGCCCTGGTAGTATTAACCCTTTATTAAGTTTTCCCCTTAGATTGGCCTCTTGTCTCTATTTTCCCATGTTTTGATTAACACTGATATCTTGATCCTCTTGTCACCTTTTACTTTCTTATGCTACAATTTTTTTTTGATAAATCTACTCCCTTATATCACCTTATGCCCAATTTTCTAGATTTGGTAATCATATTTCCTAGGGATCTCCCCCTTGAGGTGGAGGATATCCAACCTAAAGTGTAGAGGATAGGTTTCTTAGGTGACAATGGTAACCGTCATAGTAATTTCCTTTCAGGAAGGACCTTGTGGATTAAGTATTTTATCATTAAGTGTGGGTTGGGGAGGTAGCATTTTGGTGTCATTGCTAGGAATAAAGTCCATTTCCCATTAAATTGAAGACTATGTGTCATGACATTTTATGAGAGCATTGTTTTTGAAGCTAATATTCTCAAATGGAAACTCCATAAAGGGACAAATTCCTTGTTGCTTGCATATTTTTGAAGACTATGTTGTGTGTAAAGGTGAGCATATGCAACTTGTTGAGGTCTTTTGGAAGCTCCTTGGTGACTCCACGTGTTGGTATTGGTATGATGTATGATTGTATACATTTTCATATTTGGTAGCCTTCTATTAAAGAGTTAAAAGTGAATAAATATGGCATGGCCTCCATGGTTGGTTGATTGGTATGCACCACTTGATTCCTCAAGTACCCCGAGGTTTCCTAACAAGCTAGAAAATGCAAATTTGGATTCTATTTCCAAGATTTCATGGGCATAATGTTTTAGTCACATTTCACATTTCATGTTTCATGGATTTCATTTCATATATTGTTGTTGTTCATGAAGATGTTTTGATGAGCTTGTTTTCATGTAGTTTGAAAAATAAATCAAGGGATTGGTTTCAACATCTTGGTAGAGGATAAATATTATCCTTTACAGGTTTGATTACAACATTTTGTAGGCAAAGGAGCCCTAATCATCATGAGGAATGGATGCCCTATGTTGAATATATCAGGGGGATTTATTAGGACCGTATTGATGAAGATGAGATATCTCATATTTCCACTAAAGAGTAAGAACATATTGATACGTAAATCCCTCAAATGCGTGAATAAGCACCTGATGTTTCCATTAAAGACCAAGAGCATGTTGACAAAAAAATTAAAGCATCCATTTCTTCTCCACATCAAGACAAGGATTTGTTAATCTATGACCCCTCTCAAATTTATGAACTTGATGATATGTATTATGATGATGTTGAGAGGGAAAATCTTGAAGACAAACCCTTGAATGATGGTAAGATGGAAAATGTATTTTCCTCCCCATTTTTTGAAGATGAGGGCAACCTAGGGCATGATGTTTTGGACATGACTTTTCATATTTTGGATCATAATAGGGACATGGATTGTTGGAAATTTTGTAAATACCCTATCTATGATACTTTTAGTGATGCATCTAGTGAAGAGATCACATATTTTTAGACTTTGGGATAGTCTAACATTGAGGAGGTACATGTAGGAAACTTGCATGATATTTTCTAGTCATATGCTCAGTAATGCAGATTTTGGGTGTCTCGTAGAACATATTTATGTAGATTTGTTTCATCTACCTAGGGCATATTTATTGCAACATTCTAATGGTAGTTTCTAACCATGTTTTGGGTATAATACAATATTTTACCAGCATTTGGAGCAGTTTCATGTTGGTAAACATGCAGAAAATTTCCAACCAGTACCCTTATGATCATATTTTTATGAAGTTATGCATGACTTTTCAGCTAGAAAATGTGTTCCAAAAACTAGAAATTGTATGGTATAGTAGGGTTTAATTGTAGAAATCTCCAACCACTCATTTAATTGATTTATTATAATATTTTGCATGATTTTTTAGCCAAAAGTTGTATATTTAATGTTGAAAATTGTATAGGGCAGAAAACATTTCAAGTTTACCTTTATTGCAGTAATTTACCACCATTGAAAAAAGGTTTCAAGCTCTAAATTTAGGGTTCTTTTTTTTTTTAAGAATGTAATGTTATGTCGTATCTCATGTATATCTTATTTGGATGATAACCATGAATATTTTTGCATATTTGTAGATCCCCCTAACCCCTTTTTGCTTTAGGAGAGTATTGATGATATTGTATGGGATGATGAGGAATTGACTTATGATATTTTCAACCATGATAATGTTTACAATGGTCCATCCAAGCTTGGATAGAGGAGTCTTGTGTTGGTGCATTCCTTTCTTGGCATGATGTAGGAGTTCTTTTAGATATTCATGGACACATCTCAAGTTTCAACATCCATTGACTTATGGAGATTCCAACATTACTTCACTTGATATTTGATGAGGCTTTGTTTTGGTTGATGGCCAAGAACAAGGGAAGAGTTCATGGCATTTATGAGACGCTAATATGGTTGCATTCGTTGTATGATTTTACTTAACATCATTTTTATTCCTAGAGTAGAGTAGAGTAGTTGGAATAAGCTCAACATCATGAGCATTAGATTTTAGTTTCATGTTCTTTTGGAATTATTGGCTTATTCCCTTTTAATGTAAAGCCAATTTTGGGCTATGATGATGTATTGGACTATATGTATATTGTATGTGGGTTTTGGGGATTTTAATTGAGCTATCCCACCACATAGTTTCTCCTGATCCTTGTCCTCCTCTCCTAGCAAGTACATGAAACAAATTTTAAGGTTCTCATGCACTCTCATGTAGAGTACATGTCCCCGAGTTGGAGCTAGTTGTTACCCCGCATATTGTATGAGGGTTACACTTGTGGTTTTAATCACAAATATTGAGCTTGTGGGATGACCATTTGGATGGATTAGGGCACATGTGAACTTTGACTTAGGGTTGTTACTCTCCTTTGAATGATTGGATGTTAGATTGATGTCAATAGTTATTGGATGTGATCTCTCCATGATGTTTTGATATTTAATACGCTCTATTTCTTAGTGATATTGGCATGCTTAGAGTAATTTGGCTTAACAATGATGCAATTATCTCACACTTTATGCATTCATGGAGTGGGAACCCATCAACTTAGGGTCTCTTTAAGTTTTAAAGTGTTAATAATTGCTCATTGATGAAATGTTGCCTATGGGATTTTTGACAACATAATTATTGATGTAATTGTGTGGGCTTGAGGTCTCCTAAATAAAATTCCCTACGACATAGTGGTGCATTTCACTCATATACCACTTTCTCATGACATGGATAATCACTTTTGATGGAGCGCTAGGATTGCATGTCTTGATAATATTTGGAGGATTTCTATTAGAGCGCCCTATCTCATGTTTGTTCGAATTTTTAATGGTTATACAACATCATAACCATAAGAAAAGGATCACTGAAAGAAATACAAGTACAACAACACAAGAGAACACAAATTATTTTTTCATCGGGGAAACCACAACGGAGAAAACCCCACAAAACTTCCTCAGTATAGAATTTGACCAAGTACAGTGTAAAACCCTAGCAACAATACTAGTTTCTCATCTTCCACAGTAGACTCTCTCTCTCTCTCTCTCTCTCTCTCTCTCTCTCTGGTACAGTGTATTGACAATCTGGTATATGTGTGTGATTATGTGGAAATCTTGGAAAAAGATTTTATGCACGTGACGTGCATGGACTCTAGATGTGTCGATTACAATGGAAGTTCATGTCAAGATATTATTTATATTTTATTTCAAATCTTATTTTATAAGATTTAATGCATGTGGCATTTATGTGTAGGTGTCGTATGTGATTCTCAATCGATCCACATCAGGCGACGGGGTTGAACATGATACAAGTCTACTCAATGTCGACGCGATGAGTTGAATAGAGCGAGAGAGACTCTGACTCATGTGTGTTGTCGTGAGGGTAGGTCGTAGTACGGTCACTCACGAGGTAAATAACTAGACTCGGCCTTATTCCCCAGGAACCACTAGTCCCTCAACGGGGTAGGCATGTTGAGTTAATGATATCTCAAAGTCATACAATATCCCCACCTGAGGGAATATCTGAAGGGCATGCAGGAAACATGGCACCTTGATATCCCTGATCGCGACGAAAAACATGACATCTAATTAACTAATAATAATGGGAATGGAAAATAGAATTAATAAAGTATAGCTTGGCAAGCTATTAAATAAAAATAGTTTAATCAATTAATTTAAAACATTAATTAAATGAATAATGATCATAATAACAACAACAACAACAATAACAACAAGATAAAAATTAGAAACATCAAACAACAAATTGGGTGGCATTTAAAAAGAAATCAACAAAATTGGAAAAATAAAATAAAGTAGACAAAAGATAAAAAAGAAATAAAACACAAAGAAAATCAAAAGAAAGAAGGAAAGTTGGAAAAGCAGGAGGACAATTATTAAAAAGGAAAATGAGCTTGAGGCTCACATCTTTTCCCGTCAGCAGGATTTTGTGTTGGAATATATTAAACCCACTCATAACTTAGGATAAAATAATTAATCATTATTTGATTAATTATTCACCCACTAGCTAAATTAGTTGGCATCCACTTGCACTTTAAAATCAATACATGCCATCTATATCCCGAGAATGATTTATTTCTAAATATGGGTTGATCTTGACCACCTTTTGACCATCCAGAAATAGTATACAGCAAATTACAGCAGATTCTGCTTTATTCTGCTTTTCCAGCTTTTATGCGGATAAGATAAAAGCTAGTCAACTAAGAAACTGGCAGCTTTTGTTTCCAACCCATCCTCCATTAGTTTTTCTCCATTTTCTAGGATTACCATGTTTTTCCATCTCCCTTGACAAATCACTCATGTTTTTTCCAATTCGTGAGGTCCTTGATAGATTTGGGAAGTGCTTTAGCCACCTATGGGGGTCTGTTATATTTTGGTAAGTCAGCATTTTTGAGCTTTATGAGTTGTCTCCATACAACTCGATTTTCCTATGAGGGATGTACTATTTATGTACACTATTATTCATCATTATTCAATGGAAGGATACACACCAATATTCATCTCTTCATTCATGTGATTTAGTCTCTTTTCTTCTCTCTATTTTTCCTATGTATGCTTGTGAGAATTCTTAGTAGCAAGATCTATTTCCTGTGCTTTTTCTTAGCATCATTGCTCATAGCATTGATCTATTATTTATACATTTTGAAGGTAACTCGGGTTGTGACTCCTGTTTATGTGACTGTTGGAGGATGTGTTAGTGGTTCACTATGATACAAGTGGGGTTGGAAGCCCCCTCGGCAAAGAATCTCGTATCATAGTTCATTGGCTAGCAGAGTATCGACAACCCCATCATAGCTCGGGGGTCCTAGAGGAAGAAGAGTACTCTCATGTATGGTAGGGAGGAAACAAGTGGATTTGTCCATATTGACAATCTTAAATATTGTTATTGTGAAAAATTGGGCAGCAACTTCCATAATCAACTTCATCGTCAACATTCGGAATTCTAGCGATTGTCTGGTAATTTTCAAATTGTTCAATTGCAATTTTAAATAGATTAAATTAAGTTGCTTGAGAATAGAAATTTAATTCTATATAGAGATGCTTGGTTGTAAATATGTACTATATGAATGGCAACATTTCTAGAAATTGGATTATGAGCAATTTCCTTTCAAGTACAGAGGATGTCACGAATATGGTCATTTCCATTGAAATTGCCCAAAAAAATCCTGTGCTAGAGAAAGAACAGGGTGAAGGGTGGTAGCCAAAAAGGCCAAACCCACGATCAAACCCAATGAATAGGGAAACCCTAACCCTACTGTGAAACCGGTTAAGACATTGGAGGTCCAAAAAGTCCCTACGACCTCAGGGAACAGTTTTGCCATCTTGGGGGAGCAAGATCAAGCCGGAAAAGAACCAGAGAAGGAAGTGGAAGGCTCTTACCCACCAATAGTTGAAGAAGTCAGTCAGGAAAAAGAAGCAGACCAGGAAATGGAAGAAGTTCAGGGAAAAGAAGCAGAGGAGAAATCTGCCAATCGTGGTTCTGAATTAGAGGAAGTGAACTCTGAAAGTAAAGCAACAGAGGCAAGTGGCTCATTTGTTACCCCAAGGAAAACAGCCAGGGGAAGGAAATCCAAAAAATGAAAGAGAGAAAAGGAGACTTACAAAGATATTATTCAAGGTTCGCAACCAACCCTCAAGAATGTGCTAAATGCAAGAACTACCAAACATCAGGGTCAGGCTCCAAAAGGAGCCATCTCCAACCCCACAATTAAATAATGAAGATAGTCTCCTGGAACTATAGGGGATTCAGAAGTAGAATTAAAGAAGAATCCCTTAAGGACTTAATCTGAATGACAAATCCTGAGATCCTACTAATACAGGAGACCAAGTTGAAGGAATCCAATCTCCTCTGAGCAAGTAAACTTTTCTGGAAAAAAAAGGTCAAGGAATGGCAGTAAGCACCAAAGGGGCATCTCGCAGCTTAGGCACATTTTGGGATAGCTCTAAATTTGATCTTGTCTCTTCTTAAAGTTGCACGCATTGGATCTTCGCCAATATTCTGCACAGAGATTCAGGACAACTGGTAAGTCTATTTAACCTTTATGTTCCTGTGTTTTTTTTCAGAGAAACGTAGTTGCTGGGATCAATTAAAAATTTTCTTGAATTCAAATCCTCTTGAAATATCATCCTAGGGGGGGATCTAAATCTTACCTTAGCCTTGGATGAAAAAAAAGGGGGGCTCCCCTGTGAGAGATCCAGTAAGGGATTGGGTAGAGGATCTCATGTTGGAATGGGACCTGGAGGACATAAAGCCTATCCGAGGGAAATTAACCTGATCAAACAAACGGTTGGTACCCGGCCATAACAGCTTGTCTAGATAGATTCCTACTCCAGAACTCCTTCCTCCTTTATGGGATTTCCATCTCTTAAATAATTTTGCCTCACTGTGTCTCAGATCACAAGCCCATCCTTTTAGAACTGTCGCAAGAAAAAATATGGGCCCGATCCCCTTCCATTTTATCCCAGCTTGGATTCAACAAGACGGATTCCAGGAGATAGTTTCCCAAATCTGGAGTAAAAAATTTCATGGTTCCCCTTTCTTTGTTTGGGAAGAAAAGCTTAGGATACTCAAAAAATCCCTTAATAGTTGGGTAAAAACTCTTAAATCTCCAAGCATCAAGCGTCACGAAGCCCAAACTTTGCTAGAAGACCATCAGATTTTGATAGAAGAGAAGGAAATAACGGAGGAATTCCTAGACAGAGAAGTAAGTCTCCAAAGAACAGTCCACCATGCCTGCAGAGAGGAGGAAGAGTATTGGAGACAAAAATATCATAGTCTTTGGCTCAACTCTAGCAACCAAAACACAAGCTTCTTCCATAAGCAAGCAGAAGCCTAAAAAAATTTTAAAGCAGTCAAGGAAATCCATCATCAGGGTCAGGAGATAACGGATTTTGAGGAAAGTAAGCAAGCAACCCACTCATTCATCAAAGATCTCTATACATAGACCTCTTCCTCTCCAATTAAGTTCGAACCTTATCCTCTAACTCCCTGGTTCCTTCATGTGTTCAAAATTCTGCTAATTCCATACTTATTGCTCCGGTTAAAATCCAAGAAATCAAAATTGCTTTTGATCAAATGGAATTGGATAAGGCTCCCGGCCCAGACGGATTCACGGTTAGTTTTTTCAAAGCCTTCTAGCCAGTAATAATAAAAAGATCTTCATAGGCTAGTCCTAAAATCTCAGCATTGCAATAAAATTGGGGAGGGGGGCACAAATTCAGCCTTCTTGGCTCTCATCCCAAAATAAAAAGGAGCAATCAACTTTGGGAGATTCCGTCCAATCTCTCTTTGCAATACGGGCTACAAGATCATAACGAAAATCATTGCCAACAGGCTCAAAAGTTTCCTACCAGCCATCATCTCTGAAAATCAGGGGGGTTCATCAAGGGAAGACAGATTTTGGACAACATCATCAGGGTTCAGGAGACCTTGCATTCGAGCAACTAGAGGTAGGAAAAAGGTATGCTTATCAAACTCGATCTAGCTAATGCTTTTGATAGAGTCATGAATAATTTTCTTTTCAAAGTTATGGAAAAGTTGGGTTTGCTCCTAGCTTTATAAGCTAGATAAAGGCTTTTGGGGGATCCCCTTGGATTGCCCCTCTAGTTAATGGCACTGCAGCAGGTTTCTTTCAAGCCTCAAGGGGTCTTCAACAAGGTTTCCCGCTTTCACCGTTGCTCTATTCTCTTCAAGCTTCAATCCTGAGTTTTCAGGTGGATTACTGTCAGCAACATCAAAATCTATTGGGTCTTCGAATTGTATCGGGGGTTAAAGATCTGAATCATGCCCAATTCAATGATGACACTTTACTGCTGGGAGGGGCAAGTGTTTCTTCAGCCAGAAAATTCAAAAGAGAGTTGGTCTTGTACAATGACCTGTCTAGAAGCGGGATAAACTATCTAAAGAGAAAAAATTATGGTTGGAATAGTTCATCAAGGGAAATGTTGGATATCTCAGGAATTTTAGGAATGGAGGGACTTACTTGTTGGGACTCCTTCAAATACCTTGGAGTGCCAATCTTCAAATCTTCCCCAAAATCTTCCCACTAGCTTCCTCTGCTGGATAAGCTAAAACTCTGGATCCACTCTTAGGGACAATCGTGGTTGAACATAGTAGGAAATACTTATTAAATCTGTTATGTCAAGCATCCCAATTTAACAGAGCTCCATGATGTTAGCCTTGAAATCTATAGTTCTCAAAATTGATGCTATCCTCGAGTGCTTTCTATGCGAAGGTGGAAAACAAAATGAAAGGAAATTGCACCTGGTAAGTTGGGGGAAAGTCACCAAGCCTCTCCTAGAAGGAGGCCTGCATTTTATAGAGATCTGCTATCAAAATCTAGCTCTCGGTGCCAAATTACTTTGGAAAATCATTTCACATAAATCCTCCTGGAGCAAAAGAGCATTGTGAAAGAAATACTTTAAAGGCCCTACAATTCAGTGTCTGGATTTGCCACCAAAGGTCTAAAAAGGGTCCCCATTCTTCGCCCTCTATAAAAAATCCCTCAATTTTTCAAGCCAAACCTCACATGGATTCCAGGGAATGGGAAGCATATCATAATCTCGAAGGATTCGATCCTGGGAGATCCACCTCTGAACAATTTCGAGGGCATGATAAACTTAAAAGGGTGGCTAATTTCTCAAAATTTAGTAACTTTATGGGATATTTCGAGGTGGAATGAACATGATGATAGAACTTGGAAAAACTGGGAAATCCAGAACTGTCCACTGGCTCTAGAAATTGAATGGTCCCATTTGTTGGAGTTTCTCCATAAGAAATCGCCCATGAAAGAAGAAACCAAAGATAAGCGAGGCTGGGGATCCATCTTAGGAAGCTACTCTGCAGCAGCGGGGTATAAGGATATTCTCTCCATCCCTCATGTTCCCCCTGATCCTATGATCTGGAAATCTATTTGGTCCTATAAATCTCTCCCGAAAGTAGACCATGGACTCTTGCCCATAGAAGAGTTCTAACGGGTGATGACCTGAATAGGAGGGGATGGGAAGGACCTTCTCTTTTGTCCATTTTGTCTCCATGAGGAAGAAACGTCTGATCATTTGCTCCTTTTGTGTTCTTTCGCTTCAGAGGTTTGGGTGCTCGCCCTAGGACTAAGTCCAAGCCTTGTCTCCCTCCCCCAAGATCTACCTTCTACTCCTAAGGACATGTGGCTCCTTATGTAAATTTGAGCATATAGATCTGTAGACAAAAACAAAACTCACAAAGAAAGATCTCACAATTTACTCAGCAATTGAAGAATGAAACAGTGCAAAAGGCTTGCAGCTGTGAATGCTTTCATTAATCAAAAAGTAATTCAGATGATAATTACAATAATGTAAAATGGCTTTAATAGCCATAAGCAATTCGAATCCACATGAGGAAGTTCGAATTGATGACTCTACTTGACTATAGGTAACCAAGACATTGTCTAAATCACTATCGGAGGACCCAGTAGTTAACTGTCCTTGTCTAAATCGTAACCGGAGTTCTAAAACACAACTAAGTGTTACATTTAGTATTAAATAATGGTTAACTAACTGTGGTAGGTGAGAAAAGCGCCCCACATGTGTGCAATTAATTGAACCATTATTTAACTGAATGTAGAGAGCTAGAACTGAATGTAACTGACTCCTAACTTGGCTTGACTAGTCATTAAATGAAGTGAACTGACCTTGGTTGGTTTCGGCACTCCCAGTTGCTTCCTAAATTGTAGGGATTGATCTAGGAGACTCCTAAACTTATGCAATCAAGTGCAATAAGTGGCAGTGAGCCTCAATTAGTGTTCCCCACACTTTGGTAACTGAAACATGTGCCCCAATTAGGTCAAGTTTAACCAATGGTGCTAATGACTATAAATACACTGGATGGACTCCTGATTTAGACATGACTCCTGATTTAGACATATGACCAAATTTGGACAAGGGAGGATTAATAATCCTAACACCTTATGCCCCTTTCCCTTAAAGCATAAAGATCAGCTCAAATGCTTTTGGTTGACTCTTCCAAAATTTATTATGTGGAAAATTTGGCTAGAAAGGAATAACATAATCTTCACGGAAATCTCATGCTCCCCTACTCAAGTGGTAGTAAAAGACAAAGTTTTGTTTGGAGAATGCATGCCTTTTCTCACCAAAGTCAAGAATTCATTTGCACTGGTGGTTGAGGAAGAACACTGGATCAAGAATTTCTTAGCTAAGCTTCAGCTCCAATATGCTCCTACCCCAATAGCTCAAGCAAAATGGGAACTTCGTATGAATGAACAAGAATTTACTGACTCTAGGAAATTACACCGGAAACATACATTGTTTTTCAACTGGGCTGCAAAAGGAAATCCAAGGGCAGCAGGAGGGTGAGGGATCCTATTGGATCCAAACGGATTACTCGAATTGTCCTATTCCTGGGGATGGGGATTGATACTAATAACAGCGCACAAGCTTTGGCTCTATGAAAATGATTAACTCAAGCTCTAAACAAGAACATTAAAGACCTCATGAATATTGGTGACTCCAGATTGGTAATTCAAGCTCTCAAGTCCCATAAAACTCCGAAGCAGATCAAGCTCCATCACATCCTGACAAAAATCAAGCTTCTCTTGACAAAGCAAAGTTCATTCCATCTTTTCCATGTTTTGAGAGAACTAAATAAACAAGCAGATATTGAGGCAAACCGAGATGTCCCCTTGAGCAAGGGATCTCTTCTACTTAATGGAAATGCAAGCACAATTCCCATCCCCTAACCCCTGACCTCTCAAGGGTGGGTCCCCTAACGCGTGGAAAGCTGCATGCAGGGATCAGGTGGAAGGCTCGTCTTCTTATAAGGAGCGTCGTCACTGTGAAGAATGGACGGTCTCCCGTGCGAAATTTTCTTTCTATATGGATGGATTTGCCAAGCGGCTCAAGATGGCTCCTTATCTCCCTGTAGGGCCGATTCTGCAAGATCCTACGGGTACATTAGGTTTTTTTCAAGTCTCAGGAAATTATTTTATGGAGAACGCGGGTCGTAGTCGAGGCATAAGCTCATCTTGGAACTTCGGTCTCCTGTGTGATCCAGAAAGTAGTCGAAAGGTATATGCAATTGTTCGTCATGGTGTCTGGTTCCGGTTCTATGCCTTCTTTGGAGGATAAGATACAAGCGATGGAGAAGGAGTTAGGTCGACTCCGTAAGCTGATGCGTGACTAGAACAGGGTGATTTTAAAGTTGGATGAGGAAGGAGGGCATAGGTTCGAGATGCTCGACGAGGATCTCATACAACGTCGATAGGACTTATCTTCTTATGTTGACCAGAAATTCAAGACTCAGGCAGATTCTCAAGAGGAAAGAGGAAAAACAAGGCCTCCCTGTGAAGGGGATTCCCAGTAATTTCAGTTCCTAGTTGTCTATGTCTATGGTTTCTATGTTGTTCTTTTTAAATATTACTGTCATGAAAGCATTTTGTATTGAAGCTTTCTTTTATGTCGTCGGTCATGAACTTACAATTTCAGCAGTCTTTCTTAAGATTAGTTTTGTTTATGGGATAGTTGCATTGGGTTCCTTTTTGGACAACTGGCTTGAATCTCAGCATCATCTATCAGATGTAATGGTGCTAGTGGCTCGTCCACTGTTTTATTAATATAAACTACTACCCGTTCTTGTCAAAAAAAAAAAAATGTACTATATTGTAACCTGTAGGAAATGGTTAGTTTATATTGTAACCTGTAGGAAATGGTTTATTTTTTCTTGTTATGGCTTAACAAAACCGTTCCAGTGTATTTAATGTTTGAATATATAATTATATCTTGTGTAATTATGAGAAAGTAGCATTTATGAGAGAGTAGCATTTGTAGATCGAACCCTTACATATATTTTTCTGATTGAATGTGTGTGAGCCTAGGCAAGAGCGCAACTCTAATTCGTTTTAAGAGATATATGAGAGCGGTCTTGCCGAACCCCTAATTAATTCTCCCTACTAAATTGAAATGGAACAGCTTGATGTTTGCTAATATTTTTGTCATGTCTCCATTTTGTTTATGTTTAACACTTTTTATTAGCGTATTTTATGTGAGCCTCGGTTGATGATCTTATACTTCTTTTCTATTGTAAATGTTCAATTATTATTATTGCATTATGTGTCCTAGTAATGTTTTCTAGTAAATGCTCGATCCATTGGTCAAATGACTAGTACCTCCCTATGAAGGAATTTCTTGTTCTGTTTAAACAGAAATCTTACCATTAATACGAGCTCATTCACAATAAGATCATTTTATATCCAACTCGGTCTTGAACTCTGACTTCACACATTTTATTCACACGTTAGTTATGCTTGTATTTGGGCATATGTTGTTGAAATAACATGCTTGTATTTGGGTTGTATTTGGGCATATGTTGTTGAAATGTCTAAGCTAAGTTTGTTATTTTACTTTAACTGTGTTATTTTTGTTTGTTATTTTACTTTAACTGTGTTATTTTATTTTAACGGTATCAACGGTATCATCGGTCACCGTTAGAGGTCAGTTATACATTATGTACCGTTATCGTTACCGTCAGTATCACCGTTAGAGGTCAGTGATACATTATGTACCGTTATCGTTACCGTCGGTATCACCGTTAGAGGTCAGTGATACATTATGTACCTTATACCTTTAGAGGTCAGTTATACATTATGTACCGTTACCGTTATCATTACCGTTAGAAGTTAAAAGTCAGTTATACATTATGTATTACCGTTAGAGGTTAGAAGTCAGTTATACATTATGTATATCCATTATGTACTATATATGTACCATTCTATACTATTATACATTATGTACTATATATATACCATTCTATACTATTTATTAATAGAGCAAAGCCTTTTCCATCAGTTTTTTTTTTATGATTTAACTTTGGTATCAGAGCACATGAAGGATCTGATTTCGACCACCACGATTTCTGATAAAAGCAAGAGGGGTCCATCATGCAAATCAAAGAAAAAAGAAGATATAGTAGGTGCTGCATAAAGTGTACAAGCCACCGAAACTGTGAGAAACTACATCTTAAAATCGTTGAATAAGAGACAAAACTTTTTACTTATAAAATCGTTGCTTTTCAATCCATGAAGAAGAACACCGACAACTGAAGAAGTTGTGCAAATCAGGTGAAGAGTACTCTTGAAAAATATTATGAGTGAAGAAATGTCATAGATTGTGTTGAATATATTAACAAGTGGGGCTGCTAAGGCAGCAAGTCCCTGCCTAAAGCTTCATAAGCTCACTTGTCTCGTAAACTATGCTTGTATAGATTACTGTTTTTCAAATTTGTAGCTTCACCTTTGGAGGCTAAGTATACTAGAAGAATTAAGGGCTGAGACAATCAATATTCTTGGTACAATTATGACCTAAGATTACCCTGATTGAGATAAACTCCTAATTGGGCAAATTGGATGCTAAGAGATAGGTGATTGAGATCTAGGCCATCACGCGTAAGGAAGAAGGAAAGATACCGCCCAGGCCAAGTCTATCAAGCAAAACGCCACACTGGACACTGTCAAGCATTAGCCACCCACCTTGCTTAAAGGCACTGCTTCCTTCTTAGGATGAAAGATTTACCTGTGATGTCAAATAAAACGATAATCATACTCAGCAAAAAAAACGTTTTGACTTTCTTATGATCTTAAAGTGTGATCTATCATGAATTATCATCGACGAATAATGATATTGCAATATACCATAACATTATAATTATTTTACAGTAAATACTTAGCTGAAGAAATTATCATCGACGAATAATGATATTGCAATATACCATATCATTATAATTCTTTCACAGTAAATACTTAGCTGAAGAGAATAATTTTTTATGGCATTGCATATCACCAAGTCTTCGAAGTTTGTGATACATCGCATGCTGATAAAATTGTGCTGATGTGATAAGCTAAAGTAAACAACATTGGATAAAGTAACCGTCTATTCATCAACGACCAACAAAAGGCAAAATTGAATGATTGTACCTGTCATCTATAAATATCTCACAGATAATTTGGCATTAAAACCAGTTACTTCATTCCCAACAAAAATTTTAACATTACAAGTTCCCAAAGGTTGTTGAATAAGACACGCCTTTGGCATAAGGGTGAAGGTATTAATTTTAGCAAACAAATTGTGATCTTTGAAGGTCTGCCAAACTCTCTGATCTTGTGGGAATGGTAAAAACGATTTAATGCAGGCCTGTAGAATATCAAAGAACCATCCTAGTAAAAGAGTATTATACTCATGAATCAATTTATGATTCTGAGGAACTTTGCTTGGAACCAAAATCTTATCTTATTTGCAAATGGCATCTTCTTTTGCATGCCGGCTTATATATTTTACGACCTGGTTAATTTAATCCTCTTCATCATGGCAATGACTAGATTCATTTCTTTGATAAGTTGGCAATAACACATTTATCGCATTCTTCATGTTGACATCAATCCTTGAGCAAATGCTGTTACCCTAAATGGTTTCCCAATGCGAATTAATAACAATATGCCATGTTAAAGGCCATTTCGCAGTGGTGATACTAACACCAAACTGAAAAAGGGCAGGCTTACTAAGAATTGGGAGCTTATATACATGATATCTGGTGATGGAGCGTTGTCGGGTTTGCTCATCCATAAATAAATTAGGAAATGCCGGACTCAACCACCTCAAAAGAAGTAACCAGTGTATGAATAATTGTTAATAGAATCGAAGGGCAGGGCGGATCTTAAACCGACTCTGTAATCACTCTATCTATTATAGCACTTGCAACCGCTACTCGGCCCCACACTTTTTGATATATGGCATCAATCTATCCTGGGAAAGTAGTGAATAACCGAACCCTCAACCCTTAAATAATAATGTTCCGGCCAGGATAACCGTAGCTTACTCATTTCAAATAGAAAACAACTACCTTTCATTACAGTAATAAAAGCAATGAGGTGTAATATAGCAGGGCCCTAATGAATTTATTCATTTAGAATAAGAAATTGTAAACAATAAAATACTATAGAATTATGTATCACTATGCCCCACCGGATAACCGTGGCAATATCAAATGATCCAAACTGTCAACTTGCGCCTTGCATACTCCCCAACAGTCTCAGCTTCAAATGTCCAAATGTCCAAATGTCAATTTGCAAAAAGCATCTATCCATCGTAGGTCTTCCAGAGTTATAGAGTTGTGAATAGCATTGAGCTTACCTCCCATGGCCTTTGCTGAACTTGGGAAGCAGGGACGGGAGCAGCCCGTCGGTAGCTCTAGCTCACACCTGGTATACTCACCATAGACACGAAAAGATGCTATTATGTCAATGTTGGAAAGACGCTATTATGCCAATGCTGGTGATTCTGTTCTGTGAGTACCAGTGAATGAAGCACCTGAGGAATGCACTGGGAGAGAAAAGCAGTTAGGAGGGTGCATAGAGTTGATGAAAGAGAGAGCACTTTGCTGCTATGCACACAGGAACGAACTTAAAGCTACAGATTGTGTGAAACGAAGCTGAACTTGTCAACAAAGATAACATAAAACTTAGGTTTCACATTTTTATTTCTGTGTGTAATGGATGTCTTCCAAATTGGATTTGCCTTTAGCCTTTGGAGCGATTAGCAATAAGAACGAGCAGTGATAGCAA
>LPNX010643268.1:207450-254371 GCA_001517045.1 Pseudotsuga menziesii
GCTAGTCTCACAGAAGCCCAGACGGGCGGATGATAAGGGAGGTTATGTATAATTCTGTTGTTGCTCCTGCAACGATTGGTTTTTGAGCTATACCAATATCTCCCGAGTCCCACTATCAATAAAGTAAGTTTCTACTTTTTATACAGAACTACGGTACAAGGTTCAGTACTATGAATATGTTTATACGTGCAATCAACCTTATGTTCTATTTTATTTTTTCAGGATACAATTTTTTTCGATGTATTTGTCAATTTGAATGCCATTTCACGAAGCAAAAATATAAAAAGTATATAAATGCTAGGCCTTAACGCTTTAGTTGTTCAGACCACCACCATGACCTCAGTGAACTAGTATCAGAACCCTTCTGTATGTCAGAATAATTATTTTATGAAAGTCTAGGTGATAAGTTGTTTTATCAATTAAAACCTAACACGTTTTATCTCCAAGTAGAGGCTACATGCATATGAAATAATTTATAATCTTCACAGCTCCCTGGCCACAGTATTAGTTAAAATTATCAGATATGCAGAAAAAACTAGAAATGAAAACACTGTTCAAAGAATTCACAAACTTGAAACCTATCCTCGGCCTCGAACCTGTGTTTGACATTAAAAAAGACTAGTTGAAATATAAGTTAATTAAGAAATGTGAGATGAGAGAGGTAGATTCTGTACATTATGGAAAGTTCTACTGTTCGCGTTGGCAATGTTGTACTAATGAGCTGAGCAAAAGCAGCGATCTCCTGCTCCATGGTGATTTCTGATCTGCGCCCTTGCCTTGTCTTTCACACAAGGAGCGATCTTGACCCCCCGGCTGCATGCTGCAACGGGGTTATGGCTCTCAACGTGAAAGCCTGGGCTATTCTAGATAGGCGAGCAGCGTGCAGGTGTATTAAATGTGCGCCTTCTGGCGACCATTACAACTAAGCTTGACATGCATCCACATAAAAGATGCTTCAATGAATGGACACCACACGTCCAACATGCACGTTGACAAAAGCATCACAGTTCAGTGCTAAAACACAAAAATGTTTCGCCTAAAAATTTTCACCTAAGTTATGTAATCAAACATTAAATGCCATGAAACTAATGTTAAATTGATTTTAGCATTAATCTACTTTGGAAATAAATTGAACTAAAACTTTGATGTTTATGAAAATTAACAGCAGCCCTCGCCTCGAATAGAGGCCAAATAAGAAGACAATTTAATTGATTGGTTGTCAAATTTCTTGTATATTTTGAATGGCTGATAAAACGGTGTCTCTTATACTATCTGACAAAAGTTGAAATAAAAAAAGAATGAACTTAGGTTATAAAAAGTAAAATGTCTTAAAGTGCGGGCCTTGTTAATGAAAATGGCGGCAATCTATTTACTATAGTCCCTGCCAGCCCGAAGGGCAGGGACTAATAAGATTATGGACTTGAACACCATACATGTTCTTCTTATATATTAGGTTATGTACATTCTATTTTATAGAGTGTATGTCATTTCAGGTCAAAGGATAGAGGGCGCTAAATATAACAGAATGCATTATTTCTTTGTTTGTATTAATTGCCAAACCAATCAATGAGATGTTCAATGCATATATTTCATTATTGAGAGATAGAAGTTTGAACCTCAAACTAATTCTGGTTTTATTAAGTGATATGCGGCCATATGACCTGTCGTTATGTAATGCATTTCCAGGAACAAGGGAATAGTAGTTCAATACATTTGTGAGTGAAGAGTTTGAGCATATTTATCAAACCTGAAATCATCATATAGTTGGATAGATTGCTAACTGTTAGCTTCGTTTTAGAGTTGTGTAATTGATAAAAATATAGCTTTTGAATGAAGGACCCGAAAGCATTTCAAGAAGTTATGCCATACATCAAGCATTTTCAAAGTATCTTCAAGCTCGGATTGAAGAATGGAATAATATTGCAGTCCTTTGTTAGCAAAAAAACTTCCAATTCTGAAAAATGCAGAATAAAACTCTGAAACAGAATCGTAATAGAAATGTTGAATAGATCATACCTCCAGCCATTGATGCTACTTGATTTGCTGTAGATGATTTCCCTGTTCCACACAAGTTCAGCGTCCTGTACGGTACTTCCAAGCTCTGCTTTCTCTTTTTTGATGGTGTAAAACTGAAGGGGATTGAGTTAGTGAGCTTGGGGACCAAACAGGGGTTTAATAGCCAAGCTTCCATCAAGCTTCTGTTGGCTATGTGTCAACTGTTCCACAAATCTAGGTAGAGAACCCTAGATGGACCACTCCAAAAGCTCCCAGCAAGAAAACAGTTTCCAAACTAGAAATCAGTTTGAGTGTGGTTGATAACTGAATGAACCGTCGGCAGTTTTGAGGAGCCGATGAATGCTGGATGCGGATGCGGGAGCTTACATTCTCCCACTTGGTCCATACTTCCAAACTTAATGTCCCATCTTAAAACCTATTGACAATATGTATTAAGTAATAGATACAAGAATCATGGCGATAAGTCCTCTTATGACAAGTATTACCTTCCATGTATTACTATGTATTTATTGCTATTTTAATTTATGTGGCAACAATTTCTCAATGAATAAACCTTATGTTTATTCTTGGTCCTCATAGATGAATGTTCTCAAATTAAATTAAGGTGCACATAAGTATGAGAAAAAACATCACATCAATTAAGAATTTCATTAAAAATAACATTGTCCATACAATGAGAAACTACATAATGGAACCAAGTCCCATATTCATTACATGATCCTTGAATTTAAACGGTGGCATGCCCTTCGTCAAAGGATCAACGATCATAAACTCAGTGTTGACGTGCTCAATGACCACTTTCTTTTCTTTAACACGTTCCCTTATGGCTAAATACTTAATGTCGATGTGTTTATTTCGACTCCCACTTTTGTTGTTTTTAGCCATAAAAACAGCAGTTGAATTGTCGCAATACATTCTCAATGGCTTAGAGATAGAATCCATAATTCTAAGCCCAGAAATGAAACTCTTAAGTCATACACCATGTAAAGTAGCCTCAAAACAGGAGACGAACTCGGCTTCCATAGTGGAAGTGGCAATCAAGGTCTGCTTGGCACTCCTCCATGATACAGCTCCACCGGCCATCATAAAAATGTATCCTGATGTTGATTTGCGTGAATCAACACATCCAGCAAAGTCAGAATCTGAGTAGCCAATTACTTCCAAATTGTCCATCCGTCTATACATAAGCATGTAGTCTTTAGTTCCTTGAAGATACCTCATTACTTTCTTTGCAGCTCTCCAGTGGTCTATACCTGGATTACTCTGATATCGTCCCAACATTCCCACAACAAATGCAATGTCAGGTCTTGTGCAGACCTGAGCATAAATTAGGCTTCCAACAGCATAAGCATATGGAATGTTCTTCATTTGTTCCCTTGCAAGGTCGTTCTTCGGGCATTGGTTCAAATTGAACCTATCACCCTTCACAATGGGAGCTATACTTGGTGAACAATCCTTCATCCGAAATCTCTCTAAAATTTTATTAATATAGGTTTCATGAGACAGACCCAAGAGGCCTCGTAATCTATCTCTATGGATCTTAATGCCAATGACATAAGATGCCTCACCCATATCCTTCATATCGAAATTTTTAGAGAGGAATTGTTTCACTTCATGCAGCATACCCTTATCATTGGTTGCTAGCAAAATGTCATCCACATATAAAACAAGAAAACAAATTTTACTCCCACTAACTTTCAGATATATACATTGATCCATAATGTTTTCTTCAAAACCAAAAGAAGAAATTACGTTATGGAATTTCAAATACCATTGGCGGGATGCTTGTTTTAAACCGTATAAGGATTTCTTGAGCTTGCAAACCAATTGCTCACCATCACTAGAGGGGAATCCTTCAGGTTGTTTCATGTAAACCTCCTCCTCTAGATCTCCATTTAGAAAAGCCGTTTTCACATCCATTTGATGCAACTCCAAGTCGAAATGGGCTACTAATGCCATAATAACGGGCAAGGAATCTTTCTTAGATACAGGAGAGAAAGTCTTCGTGTAGTCGATTCCTTCTTTTTGAGTGAATCCTTTAGCAACAAGTCCAGCCTTGTATCTCTCAATGTTGCCCAATGAGTCTTTCTTTGTCTTAAAGACCCATTTACATCCAATGGCTTTTGCACCATTAGGAAACTCAAAAAGATCCCAGACTTTGTTATTATTTATAGAATTCATCTCTTCCTTCATGGCATCGTATCATAATTCTGATTCTTTGCAATTCATGGCTTGTGAAAAGGACTCGGGATCATTTTCGGCTCCAACGTTAAAGTCAGATTCCTGTAGATACACAACATAATCATCAGAAATTGCTGATCTCCTTGGTCTAGTAGATCTTCTTAATGTTGTATCACTATCTTCTTGAGAAGTATGTGGTTCAACTCGTTGTTCAAAAGTTCTTGGAAACTCTTGAACTACCTGATCTACTAGAATGCCGTCAGCAGCTTGTGGAACTTCAACAATTGGTTGTTCAACACCAGTTTGTACTTGAGGGGTGCTGTGAACAATAACCAATCTATCACCTCAGGTGGAAGGTTGAGATTCTGAACGATCCTTCTCAGAAACTATGTTCCTGGTTAGATCGCTCCCACTGATCAAGTCATTTTCAAGAAATTTTGCATTTCTTGATTCCACAATCCTAGTGCTGTGAGATGGACAATAAAATCTGTAACCTTTAGACCTTTCAGCATATCCAATGAAATACCCACTAATGGTCCTTGGGTCCATCTTCTTCTTGTGGATTATATATTCTTACTTCAGACGGGCATCCCCAAACGCGCATATGTCGCAAACTCGGTTTCCAACCTTTCAGCATATCCAATGAAATACCCACTAATGGTCCTTGGGTCCATCTTCTTTTCTTGTGGATTATATATTCCTACTTCAGACGGGCATCCCCAAACGTGCATATGTCGCAAACTCGGTTTCCAACCTTTCAATAATTCAAATGGCATTTTAGGAACAGCCTTGGTTGGAACTCGGTTTAATATATACACTGTCGTCTTAAGTGCTTCAGTCCACAAGGATTTAGAAAGATTGGAGCTGCTAAGCATACTCCGCACCATATCCAATAAAGTTCGGTTTCTTCTTTCTGCTACACCATTCTGGTCGGGTGAATTAGGCATGGTGTATTGGGCAACAATCCCATGCTCTTGAAGAAATTTTGCGAATGGCCCAGGTGCTTGTCCATCTTTTGTGTATCTACCATAATATTCTCCACCTCTATCTGATCTCACGATCTTAATTTGCTTGCCGCATTGTTTCTCTACTTCAGCCTTAAATATCTTAAAGGCATCTAATGCTTCGTTCTTTTTATGAAGCATGTAGAGATACATATATCGTGAGTAATCATCTATAAAATAGATGGAGTATCTCTGACCATGTGAGTCCATCTCTGGACTACATATATCAGTATGTATGATCTCTAATATGTCTGAACTCCTATTGGCACCTTTCTTTGACTTGTTGGTCTGCTTTCCTTTTATGCAATCCACACAAGTCTCAAAATCAGTGAAATCCAGAGTATTAAGTACTCCTTCATTTACCAATCTTTTAATTCTTTCTATGGAGATATGACCTAACCTCCGGTGCCATAATTTAGAGGAATCTTCATTAATAACACATCTTTTAGTGCCAGTGTGAACATGCATTGAATCATAAGTGACATTGTTTTGTAAATTAATGTGGTAAAGACCATCAGACAAAATACCATTCCCAACATAATCAGATTTATAAAATAAACTGACGGATGTTTCTGAAAAGTTAAAGGAATATCCAAAAGGTACAAGTCTTGAAACTGAAATCAAGTTTCTAGAAAAACTTGGAACATGAAAGATCTTTTCTAATTCTAAAACAAAGCCACTGCTTCAAGTTAAATAGCATGTTCCTATAGCTTCTACATGCGAGCCCATCTTGTTTCCTGATAAGATGCTTTGCTCACTTCCCACTGGCTTCCTTAGGTTTTGTAAACCCTGCAAGGAATTCGAAATGTGAATTGTTGATCCAGAATCAATCCACCAAGTGTTAATATTGACATTGACCATATTAGATTCATAACAAACAAACGAGATTGCATTACCTTTGTCCGCAAGCCATTTCTGAAATTTTTCGCATTCCTTCTTCATGTGTCCCTTATTTTTACAGAAGAAACACTTGGAATCCTTCTTAATATTAGCTTGGGGAGGTACTTTACCTTTCCCTTTCTTATTGGCTTGAGATTTTCCCTTCCTATGCGTTTCCATCATTGCACTTTCTCCCAGTTCCATCACCAGTCTTTCTTCCTCTTGAACACACATGGTCATGAGTTCATTTATTGACCATTTATCCTTATGTGTGTTGTATGAGATTTTGAAAGGTCCATATTGGTGCGGAAGGGTGTTCAGGATGTAGTGCACCAGGAAAGACTTTGATATTTCAACCTCGAGTTTCTTCAATTGAGCCACAGTGTCCCTCATTTGCATGATGTGCTCGCGCACACCTTGCACACTGGTGAGCCTTAGGGATGAGAACTTCATGATTAGGGTGCTTGCTAGTGCCTTGTCTGAAGTGATGAATTGATCATCAATGGCTTTTAGCAAATCTCGGACCCTTTCATGCTGATCAACTGAACCACGAATACCAGCTGAAATTTTAGTCTTAATGAACATCATGCTTAAACGATTAGATCGCTCCCATCGCTCATAAAGCGTGATGTCCGTTGCAGTGTTGGTATTGGTGAGTGCTGATGGTTCATCTTTCCTAATAGCATAATCTATGTCCATCCATCCCAAATGAAGGAGAATTCTCTCCTTCCAGACCTTATAGTTATCTCCCTTAAGTTCAGGGATATCAGAACGAATTTCAGAGAAATTTGTAGGTTGTACAACTGCATAAAAATAAAGATCACATGCTTACGTTAAAATTGAGACCAAATAAAATTTCATGTTTTACCAATGTAAATTCATGCTTTAAGATTGAATCTAATGACATAAAAATTGCGTGTGGGCTGAATTTTTAATTCAAGCAGATTCAAATATTCTTTATGATAAAACTATTAATTCATAATTCCTGTGGGTAAGTTATGAATAATTCAATATTGTATCCTAATTAATTACATAAATATAATAAAAATTCCTATGGGATAAAATTTATTATATTTAGTATAATTAATTACAATTAATGTCTAAACTTTCTTTATAATATTAATTAATTAGAGATGCTGTGGCTATTATCTAAAATATCATATAGATCACTAGACATTTTTGTTGTTTATTGTAACAAAACAAGCTTCAAATGAATAGATCTGAATGAGGCCAAGCTAAGAAATCTAAACTCCACTGTCAGTTCCAAAATTTAAAATGACTCAATATATATATGTCTGTCTATAAACCCATATATTTCAAGAAAGCGTTCACCAAAATGCTACTTGATAAAATACAGATTTTAGAGACTGGCAGCTTCAACAATGTACAATGTAGCTTCATGCAAAATAAGAAATTCTGAAATATCTATTTTATATCAAGCAGCATACACAAAAACATACAGCGTTATCTGCTACCACTGTTTATAGATCATAGAGCCACAAGTTATATATGCAAAACAGTAACAAATAATTCCTCACATCAGTCAATCACACACAACTGATGTAAACTGAGAGAGCATTTTTCTTTTGCAAATAGAAAACCAATACAATAAAGAGAGAAACGGAACTCTCTAAGATTAATAGCATATCCATATAGATGTTATACTGGTCAGGAAAAAACATTCTCAAACAAATAAGATGCTATAAACTATAAGTTAATATGCAGAGTGTCATTTCACTGCTCCAAACAATAGCAAGTTAACGCACTCACACAGTCTATAAACCCTTCTCACTGTAACAGCTGCATAAAAAAATTCATCAGAAATTTGTTTTACGCGTTCATCTCCATTTTCTTGATTTGAATCATTTGAGTTTTCAAGGTCGAGATCAATGGCTTCAGAACAGGAGAAAGCGAAAAAACCTTCTGGCCGGAAGGCAGTAGAGAGGCAAGAGAATGCTTCTGATAACTTAGAGTCTGTAAACTAGATGGCACATGTTGCCAAATATGCCAGCACTGATTCCGCCTCTTCTACATTGGGAAGTCTCAAGGAGGGAGCCATGTCGGCCCTCAAGGGAATTCAAGAAAAGTTTGAGTATGCCAAGGATTCTACTGCAGGCAAGACTCAAGAAGTCAAGGACACCACCGCAAAGAAGGCCAAAGAAACTAAAATATTCCATCATGAACAAGGCCGGGGAGTACAAGGATACTCTGGCTGAGAAGGCTCGCCAGACCAAGGATTCTATAGCAGACACAACTCGAGAGATTGCAGATACCACTGTGAAAAAATCACGCGAGTATACAAACTCTGCTGCTTAGAAAGCTAAGGAAACCAAAGATACAACTATGGAGAAAACACAGGGAAAAAACCCTACAATGGCGACTACATACAGAACATCAAGGCAGAGATAACTGCTCTGATACCAACTATTAGCAAAAAAACTTCCAATTCTGAAAAATGCGGAATAAAAATTTGAAACAGAATCATAATAGAAATGTTGAATAGATCATACCTCCAGCCATTGATGCTACTTGATTTGTTGTAGATGATTTCCCTGTTCCACACAAGTTCAGCTTCCTGTACGGTACTTCCAAGCTCTGCTTTCTCTTTCTTGATGGTGTAAAACTGAAGGGGATTGAGTTAGTGAGCTTGGGGACCAAACAGGGGTTTAATAGCCAAGCTTCCATCAAGCTTCTATTGGCTATGTGTCAACTGTTCCACAAATCTAGGTAGAGAACCCTAGATGGACCACTCCAAAAGCTTCCAGCAAGAAAACAGCTTCCAAACTAGAAATCAGTTTGAGTGTGGTTGATAACTGAATGAACCGTCGGCAGTTTTGAGGAGCCGCTGAATGCTGGACGCGGATGCGGGAGCTTACATCCTTGCCATTTCCAAAATTAATTTGTACACAAATCATTGAGCCGCAAAAGAGAAATCTAAAGCCCCTGTTGTGTTGTTAATTCAAACAAGAGAAAGCACAAAGTTGTCAGAGAAACCAATCTCGATCATGTATGATTGTAGCAGACATCCAATCACTTTCATGTGGAGAGTTATTGAAGGAGTGTAGCGGCTCGTGACTGTGCAGGGGAAGTATGATGCTTCATTGAATTGAAGCCTAGATTTAAGATTAGAATGATATTGCATCCATTTACATTTGAATACTTCATTGAATTGAAGCCTAGATTTAAGATTAGAATGATATTGCATCCATTTACATTTGAAGGCAGAGAAATCAAAACAAAGTTTCCATCATCCTAAGTTTAAGAACAATTCAACACCTATTTTCTGAACTTGTCTCTTCATATTTTTATCCTTGCATTCTGTGTTTTTGTAAGTATCAAATATTGTTGAATTGAAAAATGATTGTAATTGGGTGCATTTTTTGTTGAACCAAACACCCATGAAGAACCAAGTAATCATTCTGAACTTGTTTATGTTCAAACATGAAATTAATGCAGATAATAGATTGTTTTTGACAAGGGATGAAAGACAATCAGAAACAATAAAATTTGAACAGAGAATTTGCATTTCTCACCTTGTCCCTTATAGGGGGAATAAATATCTACACTTTAATTTGCATTTCTCACCTTGTCCCTGATAGGGGGAATAAATATCTACACTTTGATGCCAGGTTCTAATTTTTAAAGTGTTGTTGCGAGCTTGTGAATAAATGGAGCCTATGAACAAAACAAATGGGAAATAAGTATGCAACCTTGTTCCTAAATTTTGAAGACAGAGTGAAAGTTAAATGTTTCCATAACCATCAATTAAGTAGAACACATGAGAGTCTACTTGTTTTATTGGAAGTTTTTGGTCATCTTAAAACCATCTTTTCATGATCTTGGTACAATTTTTGTGATCAACAGAAGTCATTAGAGCTTTTAGTTGATATGGTTAGTGGTAAACCTAAAACCACCTCTTGGTTAGTGGTCATCCTGAAACCACCTCTTGATATCTTGGATAGTTTTATGGTTAACTTAAAACCATTAGTTTTTTGTCAAATCGAAACCATGCAACTTAGTAGAAGTCTTACTACTTTTGCTAGATTTTGTGTCAGAGAGATTTTTCAGCCATTAGTAGCTCACCTTCTTGAGTTTTACGTAGGCGGTTTTTCAAGAAAGAACGAACTTAAGATTAAGGGGGGATGTCGAAATCTCTAATCTAAGTTCGTTATAGGGATTAAGGGGGGTGTTGAAAGCTCTAATCTAAGTTCATTATCTTACCCTAACGGTCATAACGTTAGAGGTCAGTTATACATTATGTACTATATATGTACCATTGTGTATTATTAATTAATGGAGCAAATTTGTGAGCCTTAAGATTAAGGAGGGATGTTGAAAGCTCTAATCTAAGTTCGTTATCTTACCCTAACAGTCATACCATTAGAGGTCAGTAATACATTATGTACTATATATGTACCACTGTGTACTATTGATTAATGGAGCAAATTTCTGAGCCTTTCCATCAGTTATTTTTGCATTCTTATTTTCTCCATATTTTCTTAATGATTTAACATATGTGATGGTACTGGTGCGGCAAGGGGGGCGGGGTTTTCTTCACCCTGGATAACATTCTAGAAACTTCCTTCACCTGGGGTCTTGGGTCTGAGACAAACAACATTACCGAAGCCTTAGCCCTGTGGCAAGGATTGGTGATTGCCAAGAACAAGGGAATTACTAAGCTCATTGTGTTGAGAAATTCGAGGATTGTGATCCAAGCAATGGTAGAAGGACATCTCCCTGACAATTTACAGCTCAAGAAAATATTATCTAAGATTCGATGCCTAACCCGTTCTTTCCACAAAACCGAATTTTTTCATATGTTGAGAGCGCAAAATAAGGAGGCGGATCTAGCAGCAAACCTTGGGTCCACGCTAAGCCCTGGCTCCCTCCAAATCAACAAGAACCTCGTGTTTTTCCTTCTTCCATAGGACCGAGGCTAGATCATGGTGACGTGGGCGTGCTTGATGTGTGTGGGGTCATCATGCGTAGGGAAGGCGACATCATTACAATGCTTGGGAAAGGAATTGACGTGTGGGGGTCACGGGTCGTCTCGTGGGAACTCTGGGCAATACATTGGAGCGTTAATAAAACAGGTACATGGGGCGTTCAGTGCAGTTGAAACCGAGGGAGGAGGTCTTGTCGATCTATCGGGATGTTGGAAGGTTATGTGCGCATTAATGGAGACTATGATTATACCAGGTGCTATGGCGACTTCGAGCATAGGACGCAGGGTTTTAATCTTCGAAAAATCGAAAGGAAGAGGCATCGTCATCTCACTGGTCTGCATGCAATTCGAGTCTCTGTTTCGCGTTCACCCTAGAGCAAAGCTGCGAGAGATTGTTTCTATGGCTAACTCTGAGTTGTTGGGTTCGTCCATGCCGGCCCTAGGTGAATTCGACGCTCGAGAGGAAGTGGTGAGGGCTCTTGGTGATTTCGACACTCGGGAGGAGGTGGTGAAGCTCAAAGAAATAGTGGACATCATTGATACCGAAGGTGGCAGAAGACTGGGCAACATGTAAGAATATTTGGCCTTCCTGAGAAAAGAACTCGAGCACAACATCAGAAAGTCCAAATCGGCAATTCTCGGGATTTTAGCAAGCTTGGAGGTGAATGTTGACAAACTCGAGCTCAAGGTGGTCAATCTGGAAAATGCGAGCAATTCAGGTTCCTCTTCCCGCTCCTTTGGGAAATTTGCATAGCTTGTGGTTTTAGTTTTTTCTACAGGTGTCTGAATCGTCCAGTCTCGTTTGATGCTCATTTGTTGTTTCTTGTCTGTTACTTTGTAAAAAGTTGTGGTCTCTATAGGCTTCTAGTAGTTTTTTCTCCTGTTTCTTACTATATCTAGCAGTGTCTCTACGAACCATCAATGGGTGTTTTGGACCTACTTTGCCGCTTTCATAAGGGCGCTGGTAAAATTGACTCGGGTTGTTGACTTCTTTGCCGCTTCCATAAGAGCATTTTTATATCCTGAGCCAGTTTCTGTGGTTATACCACCTTAATATATTATAACCATTTGTGTCTAAAAAAGCATATGTGATGGTAAGCATAAGCACTATGAAGAAGGGCATGGGCATGAAATCGTTGGTTATATCTTGTTACCTACCCCCACCATGAAGGGCGCAACTCCTAGAACTATCATCTTGCAACGCATGTCCTTTTGTGTATTTAAAAACTATATTTAACTGTTGTCTATTGTATTGATGAGACGAAAGGAAAATGAACATTTTAATTTCAATTAGTATACATGAGCTAGTTAATGGTCTGAATAGCGATAAATCTAGTTGCCCAAAACATAGAATACCAATCAAATGTTTTCACACTTAACAACTCTCTTACCACACACATAGCTTTGCCCATCATAGAATAGGATCGACTTAGTTACTTAGTTTTAACTAGCAATTGTACCCGGGGTCCAATAAGAACGTCGTGTTGCAAGCTAAGCTAAGCTAGATTTACCACCGAGTTTCAATGTCCAAAATGTATGATTAGGGTTTTATCATACCATTATCATAAGAATAAAATTATAAACAAGAATCAATAATCTTATTACCACAACGCTGTAAACAATTATAAAGATTCGTTCACGGGGGACACCAGTAGCGGGATAAAGCCATGATTGTGTTCGCCCAACCCTGGTCAATCAAACAAATATAGCTAACCGCTAGCATAACCCCCGTGCAGTGGCTTATAAGTGTATATCAAATGTGAATCCCCTCGACACCATAATATAGTTTTTCAGGATGGTATAAAATACCTAGGCTTTATGTTAAAGGTGCTGAGATGTGAAGTTGCTGCTCAACAACTGCTCCTGCAACGGCTATGATTTATAACATAAAATGACGATGATATAAAACTATAATATAAAATGATTGATAATATAAAAGGATGGTAATATAAAACTATCATTCATGAGTTCCCATGGTCTCGATGACAATTAAAAAGTGTGAATTTCTATTCCTTTTGGGGTCACAAAACCAACAAGGCAAAGTATTATGAGGCATTGAACAATCTCATATCTTCAATGCCAAATGCTAGTGCTAAGGTGCTTGGGACACTTTATGCTACCACCACACATGCTTGGTCATTTTTAGTATTCATTATTGGTTATTTCATAGCTAGTAGAATGTATCTTGATATGTTTTTTTCCATGGAAAACTTTCTCGAGGATTTCTCACATTTCATGAATGACACAAGGTAAATGTTGTTGACATAGAACATATATGCTTAACCTCGAGGGATTGAGGTGGATTTGAATTTGTGAGCTCTTTAGCTAATATGATTTCAACATGGCAAGTCAAACCAAATAAGCTAACCCTAGGGGGATAAGTGAAAACAATTGCACACGCTTTTAGTGGAATTTATCTCTAATTCATAGATGTAATCGACTATGATGGAAAACTCCGTATTGCATTTTCCTAAGACAGAAATATTTGTTCATGTTGATCCAACCAATAAGCAGGGATCACAACTTGTGCCTATATATAGATTGGCTATTCATACTGTAAAAATTAATATATTCATTCACACAACCATTGACAAGAAATCAACTCCAAATTCCCATTAAGTTTATGAGAATGTATAATAAGGTATGGACAATTTGAAGTTGAGCAAAATATCCAAGCAACTAACTATTCAAGTAGTCATGATATGACATTTATCTTCTAGTTAAGAGATACTAAAGTTGTTTTGTCTTCTAGTCTATTATATTGTCTATATTGAACAAAGTACAACAAATCCCAAACAGGAAGAGACAAACAAGGAAGATGATTAGTTTTGACTATTGGTATTCCATGTGCTAATTGTTGAGCCCTTCAACTATATCAATATGTTGTGTTGTGTTGTTGCTTGTCTACAACAAAAATCAATGCACCATGTTATGCATATCACATGATTAAAATTTATGCCTATATGACTATTGTCACAACAATATTAAAGCGCGACAAAGAATATTAGTGTATCATAACACAATGTTATTTTTCAAGCTTAGTTTGTGTTGAATACTGACCACTATAATTTGCATATAGCAACAAACCTCTATGCTCATATAAATGTCAAAGACAACAACCAAATCCACATGATCAAACTCTTAATAAACCTCAAATCAATTCGATCAATAAATTCTCAACCCTTTCTTATTTCTTATCACCATTGGAACCCACAAAAGCTTTTAAGATGATAACTTAAAAGGGGCCGACTTATAGAAGATCTTAAAAGTGTTGATCAGTACCTTATTTGCAAGCTAAACTAGGGCCTACCCTTCTAGAAGGATCTTTGTGAGTTGAGTTGATCGATGCCCTTGATAGGGTTAACGAGGGCTAGGTGGTACCATTCATAATGAGAGAGTTCATTAATGATCATTTTACTCCATAGTTCTCGAAGTGGCCATTTTCCTTCAAAGAAGTTTATGCTTGGGAAAACGAAATCCACGGTTAATTATTAGTTAAATCTATTGCGACACCTAAACTGTTCGAGAATGATAGATGTCATCCTCCCAAATAATTTCAAACATAAATTATTTTGAATCCCATAAAGAAAACCGAGTTTTCAGAATTCTACTCGACATAAACCTCTCAATCCTTGCATATTTCATCAGGGATGAGTTGGTCGATCCATCATTGAAAGTAAGTCCATTCTCGTTGGAGGATTTTGTGCGAGGTGAAAATTCTAGTAGTTCAGGTTCCGAATCTTCCTCTCTCTTTCTTTTGCAGTTTAGCATTTAGTTTGTCCACATGATTTTCCTTTGATTTATAGCTGGGAGGTCTCTAATGCCTGGCTAATCCTAATGAGTCAATTATATTTGTTCGATGGTATTTTCGTTTGTTGTTGTTAGGGTTCCTCTAATGTATCTCTCATAAAATTTGCTCAGGGTTAGGGTTCGTTTAATATTTCCACTACAAATTTTGTACAAGCTAGGAGCTGGGCTGTATTGCATTGTATTTGACAATTTCTTTTGCATCCATTCATGCATGCTTTCCCATGCTTTTAAATAGCACAGTTGACAAGGCCCAAAACTTTGTATAGGTACAGGAAAGCGAGCTTCGAAGGCCAAAGGACAGTTGCAAGGAAGGTTTAACAAAGAAGCTGGAGCGTGGAGTCCCGGGTATGTTTACATCTTCCAGACCAATCAATTAATTTTTTAGCTTGGAACGCTAGGTGCAATAAAAGAATTCCATTCATGCTTAAAAAATGATCTGACCTAGGTCAGGTCTACAAAGCGTCGACAGAATTCCATTTATAGGAGATGCAATCTCACTAACACTGTGTATTGTTTTTTATGTACTTAGCAGTCCTTTTGACCTATTTATGGTCACTCATTGGACAATAATAAATTTATCTTATGTTATTTAATTCTGTGCAAAATGAAAGGTTGAAAATTTTATTCAGAACTTATATTAACGGCCTATGAGAACAAATTGTCTTAATATGGAACAGAAAAAATCAACCCTTATTTTTACAACCTAAGCATAAGATGCGTAGAACTGATGGATCCAGACGTGCAATAAATCTGGAGAATAGTGTGTGTTAATGTTTTGGGAGCAGGTGGATGGAAGCATTTTCAACAGAGGGTATTTAGGCATCGAGCTAGTTTACTCATTTTGAATTTCCTTCAATGATGAGGTAGTGGCAGTTTGAGTTTCCTTTGGTCCCTGCAGAAGTGGTGGCACAAAGGGTTGTATGGTTTCAGCTTAGTGACACTGCTCAGAGGCAAACGGTTTTATGCTGGGCAGCTCTGCTTGGCGACTTGACATGAAGGGGACGATAAGAGGGACGGAATCTGTGGTTTGAGCAGCATCTGACACAAAACCCCAGCAGTAAGCAATCCCAAGGCTCTTAGTTAGATCTGGGACCCTAGTTCCTGGCCGGTTGGTGGGGGGGAGGGCTAGGTTTCTTCCTGTTTTTTTAACTCTTATCAGACTTTATGACATCGTTGTATCTCCCCTTACATGGGTTATGTAATATGAAGCATGGTTTGCATAGTTTATGTGGGAAAGACTGCAATCTTGAATTGCTCTAATGATTTTTTGGTCTTAACAGGTGGAACCCTGCATTAGTTCTTTGTTGTTGATTTCATAATCCCCTTTATTCAAGCTCAAGCTAAAATGTATGCAATTTAGTGTTATTTAGAACTCAAGCTATACAGTGATTGGTAAGCACTCTGGTGTTTTCCGTAAATGTTGTTCATACATGGGACAATCCATGTTAAAAATGTAAAATTCGGGGTTCAAATCTCCCCACAGATCAATAAAAAAATTAAAAATACATGGACAACTTCCACGATTGTTTTGGTAACGACCGCCGCAACTCGCTCTGTATAATGGCCACGCGCGACAATCGGGTCAAAGAGTTCCCCGCCCTCGCAGAGATCCATGACGAGATGAACGGCATTCTCGTCCTCATAAGTTTCCTTGAGGTTGACGATGTTGGGGTAATCGGGTAAATGCTTCATGATCTGCACTTCACGCTTCACATCCTCCACATCGACGGGCATCCTGAGCTTCTTTTTCGAAATGGATTTACAAGCAAGGACCTCCCCGGTTTCTCTGTCACTGCACAGGTACGTAATGCCGAACTCCCCTCGTCCCAGCTCTCGCCCGAGCTCGTACTTCTTCGCTATTTTGTGTCCATCGCAATCGTCCAGCATGCTCCGACACGAACGCGAGGGTCGTCTAGTATTCTTCTTGTTGGTAGTGGTGGTCATGGCGTTGGTGTCGTCGTAATGAGGGAATCTATATTTACCCCATACCAATTCTCGCTAAAGAGGTCGGGGTAAAGCTCGCATAAAGGCTCTCCCTATATTTATCTTTACATTCCTGGTGACCCGAACCTCTTTACCCCCGGTTATGTTTCTCTCTTCTCTAATATTTATTGGCGCTGATTATTTCTTCTTTGGTGATGGCGGTAGGCGGGACTGGCCACTTTCTATTGACCCTGATTTGATGACACGGTGTTGCAATCTGAGAGTTTCCTCTGGGATGGGATGTGTAGTGTAGTTTCAATCTTCATTTGTTGTGGGCTTCATGTAGTGCCTCTTTTCTACTCCAGCTCTTGCTCTCGCTTCGTGGCGTGGTTGGCGGTGATCCTCTGTAACAGTTCAGTTCTGTTCTGATCCTCTGTAACAGTTCAGTTCAGTTCTGTTCGAAAACCCTAAAGCTCTAGACGCTGGATCAGCAGCAGCAACAGTAATGGTGGACTGGACTGTGAAAGATCCAACTTTTGGAATGATGGTGTTGGGACATGTGCCACTGTGCACCTAACCCGATCAACGATCAACGATGCAGATCACTCGAATCGTCAGACGAAAACATCTGACGGATGAAGAAAAAAAACGCATTAAATCGGGGAGTCGAATCCCACTTGTTAAACGCCTTACGGCGTAATTATTTCTAACGAGGATGGCTTGTAATTATTAAAAATAAAATATAATTTGACAGCATATATTTTAAAATGGTTTTTTAAGTGGTTTTTTAATTCTAGCTGCTTTATTATGTTGATAAGCGTTTTTATTTCAGATTTGGGGTGGAGTATGATTTATGTTTTTTTATCAATGGACAAGGATGAGACAAGTGCACTATCGAGATTGATTGTATGGTAGTGGTTCAAAATTCGAAATAAACAATTAAAAAAAAAACTAAAAACTAATTGATAGCTTGTGATGGATAAATGGTAGCCATAGCATGGATAATTCGTAGTTGATGAATGGATAACCAACAACTCATGGTACATACCTAGAAGAATGTGAGAGATAAAAATAATATAAAAAATAAGTGGTAGTTGATAAATGAATAAATCGTAGTTGAATATATAATTTGAGGTGGATTAGTAGTTGACTCATGGATAACGTATAATTTCGTGGTACTTAACTTGTGGTCTATCGACTTTCACCAACCACAAATTAAGTAGTTGTGCTAATTTATATGTATGCTTTAAATTCATAGTTTGGTATGGATTAAAGAATGCTATAAAACTTTAAGTATTACTTGGTTATAAAAATGCTTTACAATTAAAAATTAGACTTATAATATATATGTGTGTGTTATTTTTAAATGAAACTAATAAAAATTAATTATTTACTTTTAATCTTATTAGGATTAGATTTGTTTTAAATCAAATTGTTAAAAAAAAGGTGAAAGTAACTTGTATATATCTTTTTAAATTCATCATAAAACAAATTATGTATTATCATTATTATATATAACTTTAAATGCCATAATTATAACATAAATTAAAAGTTAATATAGCTTTATTATATTTATTTGCATAAATATGATTTTAGCTTTAACATACTTGTAAGATGAAACCTTTGCAAAAAGCATTTTGCTTTAACTTAAATGTAGTGTTGGAATTTGGTTTTTATTTTATCTGTCAAAAAAATAATTACTGTTTTAACATTTTATATAATCCGTCATGAAACGTTTTGTTTAAAATTTTACTCTTCGAGAATATGTCTTAAACACCAAAAAAAAAAAATCAGGAGATAATCTCTCCATTCCGGACTATCAAAAACACGAGATAATCTTTCTATGCCCAACTATCACACATTGTTGTCACAAGAATGATCACATACAAAACCAACAATTATATAAATGAACCACTAAGCCCCTTTCCACTTAGAGGCAAAGAAAGACTCTGTAACTAATACAATCTAAAAAAGACGAGAGCATGTAATTATAAAAGAAACTTGGAACAGATTAAGCTTCGAGCCTGTGTATCATTAGTCCATTAGTGGCAAATAAAAATGGATAATGGGCACAAGGAAGCTGTGAAGGAGACTGGCGGAAGCAACGTTACGCTAAAATATTTGCAGAAGTAAATAACCGAGTTTGCACAAGAGCCAGACTGGGATCAATTTCACAGCCCTCACAACCTTCTCCTTCTCTTGGATATATTATGTTATTTTCACTTTGCACTCCGAAGTTCGTAAATAAATTTGGTTTAGAGATAATACTCTGCTAAAATTAGCCAAGCCACATTGAATCTCTCACCCCAACTGTCTAGAAATATTATATTGCGGTTAACTGATGTATGTTGTTATCCTATGTATCTCGATTGTATCTAGTTTATATATATATATATATATATATATATATATATATATATTACAGAAAATATACAAAAAATCACATTATATTTTAAATAAATCAATAGATTTTTAAACAAATCTTTAAATCTAAACCAAAAAAATATCTACAAGCAATACCTTTGAATCTTGATAATGCTTTCCAAGACTGTGTGTTAGAGTCCACTATCCACTCTCCAACTCCAAGGGCTTCTAGGCTCGAGCTCCAGACTTCCAAGTTCAACTTCCAACTTTCAAATCATTTAGTTGAGCATTGAGCACTGAAATTTGTACTATGTAGATGCTAATACAATAAAAAAAAAAATAATAATAATAGAAAAATCATTGTTAAATGACATTTTTCGCTTTCAAGAAAACCTACAAAATAGAAAAGCATGGATGATGGAAATAATACTAACTTAATATTTTTCATTTAGGGAAAGTATGGTTGGCATTTGAAAAGTATATTTTTATATAATAATAAGATAAAAGTATTGATATTACTAATTTACTAGTAGTAATTTATAATGAAGTTTTAGTAATTTTGTTGCCCTTCAAAAATACGTTTAAATGATAAATTTACCCTTCAAAAAAAACGTTTTACTAAAAATTTTAACCGTATTTGATGGTCAAAATGCCTCATGACGACGTCAAATTCCAGCACTGCTCAAAGGTTTTAAAAATGTAAGTTTAAATTATGCTTTATTGTAATTATTCCTATATATTTGTTTTAATTATATATAAATATATATGCATGCTTTTTTTATATATATATATATATATATATATATATATATATATATATTTATTTANCTATGTGAGATTATTAACAATATTATTTATTATAGTATTTTAATTGTTTAAAATTTTAAAATTAAAATAATAAAATTGTATTTTTGAAATTTATGAATGTATGAAATTTTTATATTAATGATTTTTATATAAATAATTTACTGAATTTATGCAGATACGTTAGTTTTGAAAATTTTATTGGCATTATATTCTATTATAATGTTAAGAATGAATTTTAGATATATCGGGTCAACATATGCGATTTGTGAGATACATGCAAGTTATTGTGGAGTGTTATTGATATAAAGTGATTGCACAAATTAATTATCATATCCTGATTGCGGATGCAAGTTAGTATGACATGTCACATCAATGGAATGGTATGCTTAAGGAGCATGTTGTATGGAGCAATATCAATACTTATCTAATTCCATGTTTCGTAATGTACAAATAAGGTTATCATAACTCGACTTAGCAGGATCAATAATAAGGAAGAAGAAGATAATTGGTCTTAGGTAGATGTGATTGTGTAATTATAAATTTAGAAGGTACATAAATGATGTGATTATCCCTTACTATATCGCATAGAGCTAAATATAATGTTAAAAAAAATGGCCATTGTTCTGACAGGCCATTATCATAGCAAGATTCAACAGTTGGACATGGTCATCATGCTTATTTAAAGTTGTGTATACCTAAATTTATGTCTCACTTCGATTATTGACACATAAGTTGTCATGTGCTTGACCTAATGAACTCTAGTAGAAGAGGTGGAAGGAGAGGAAAGGGAGGCTAGACTCGGGGAGTCACGGCGCGTTGTGCATGTCATGTGATATACTTGTATATTTCCATATAGCATCCATGAAGGGTGTTACTTTGTTACCTTTTGTAAAAGGTAAGGGTAATGTAAGCGGAATATTAAACAAGGAATGAGCTTCGTTTGTTTAAATTGGAGGACTTTGGCTCTTTTCTTATGGGAATAATTTTTAAAGCTTCCCTACATCACCATGATGAAAATACTAGTGGATGAATGCATTATGTTAATTAATGAGGAATGTGGAATTAATGGCTTTTAGCTAGCTTAACGCGAAATGCATATACCTGTCGAGACTTTGACAGAATGTCGAAACGGTGAGATGGATTTGCAATCGAGGAAATGAGATAGCGATGTGGTCAATGTGATGAGTTGAACACAAAGCTGTTGATTTTGTAGGATGATGATGTTGTTATCAAAAATGAAAAACTACAAGTTTCGACTAGACCTTAAGCATGGTAATAGGAAAAATATAACCTGGTTATTCCACCAAAAGGGTTGAATAGATACGATTTTTGTAAAATGAAGTATGGAATAAATCAACTTGATGAGATTAAAGCAATGATGCAAACCACCTAACATGGTGAATTCTAAATGAAAAGACAACTAGTCCTCGAGATGAGACTTTATGAGACTATAATGATACACATAATGTGACTTGGTAAGTATGTCGAAGGAGTCATATCATAGCGGAAATGATGAAATGAGGTAAGGACATGATGAGATCCTTGACATGGAATTGAAACATAAATGAGTTTTATAACATTGTGTCACCACATATTTAAGTACATATGATGGATGACCATCTTTTTATGTTAACCTCGGAATGGCGTTTCCTAAAGTGGGGGTATATGTAGTGCCCCATTTTTTATGATAGATTATATACTTTGATTCTAAGAGATAGATCTGACTCATTACTTGTTCTTTGAGGGTATTCGGTTTTGAATGACCTGGTATGTGTGGCTTGACTTAGACTATGTGATGTTTTGTTTTGAGGACATTTGGTTTCAGATGGTCCAGTTATCTGTGTGAGACTAGTACATGTGCTACTAATGATTATTCTATATGATTGTGTTATGATGATGTTATTTGTTATGATTTTGACACAGTTAAGATGTTATATGATTTTATCATGATTTGATATTATCGAACGAATGTATAAATTTTGATTAATGATTATGCTTATATATATATCATGTACTCTTATGAGTTGTTGTGTGTGACAGGTAGAGAAGGTACATGTGATGCCAATAGGCATCGATATGCCATGGAATCGGAATGAGTCGCAAACCAGTAACATGTATTTAAAACCTGGTATATATGTGTGATTATGTGGAAATCTTGGAAAAAGATTTGATGCACGTGATGTGCATGGAATCTAGATGAGTTGGTTACATTGAAAGGTGATGTCAAGATATGATTTATATTTTATAAGATTTAATGAATGTGGCATTTATGTGCAAGTGTTGAATGTGATTGTCAATCAATCCACATCAGGGGATGATGCTGAACATGATACAAGCTAAATCTATCCAATGTCGACACGATGAGTCGAATAGAGCGAGAGAGGCTCCGACTCATTATTTGTGTGTTGTCGTGAGGGTAGGTCGTAGTACGGTCGCTCACGAGGTATATAGCTGGGGGACGCAATAAGGGATCAACCTTATTCCCTAGGAACCACTGGTCCCTCAGCAAGGCAGGAAGGTTGAGTTAACGATGTCTCAATCGTCATACCATATCCCCACCCAAGGGAATATTTGAAAGGCATGCGGGAAGCATGGCAACTTGGTATCCTTGAATGCGACAACTAATTAACTATTAATTAACGAGAAGGAAAAATAGAATTAATAAAGTATACATTGATAAGCTATTAAATAAAAATAATTTAATCAATTAATTTAAAGCATTAATTAAATGACTAATAATAATGATGATGATGCAAGAAAACTATCCTCCAAGAAGATTTTCAAATTTTTTCTTCCCTCTAGGCTCCTTGCAACTTTTTGCCAGGTGGCTCGTGGCTTGTAGGTGGTTCCCTAAGCACTGAGTTGTGTGGTATCTGCTTGCAGCCGTTGGATCCAATGTTTAGTTGCTCTTCAGTTTTAGAAATCTTTGCATCATGTTTTTGGTGGAATTTTATCGCTCCAAGAAGATCCCTCTGAGTTTTTTCTGCAACCTTCGCTTGGTGTTTCGTGGCTTTCAGGTGTCCCTTAGCTTCTGCGTAGCGTGGTCCCTTTGCTTGCAGTCACTGCTTCCTGTTTCAGTTCTAGAAGTTTCTGGAGTGTGGAGAGTTTTCTTCTCTTCTTGCTTGTGCCAATTGGTTTGCAGAGGTTTCAATTCTCTGGTATGGCTCCTCAAGTGACTGGCAAATCTGCCTCTTGATCTTGCTTATGGATTCTCGTAGGGATCCTCCTCTACCTCTACCTCCATATATTGATGCATTCAAGAAATTGATTGCTTCTTGTGGAAAGAGGAAGGGGGGGCCTTCTCAGCAATTTGTTAAGAAAGTGGACATCCCCTCAATGGAACTCCATGCAGACCAAACCTGTCAAACGGATTTAAACCTTACAGAGTGTGGGTTAATAGAACAATTCACAAGGCTCTGGCCATCTCCAAAGGCCATTGATGGATGGGTGCAGACAAACTGGAGACCCTTCGTAAATGATGGAATCAAAAGCCACTTTCTTATAAGAGGGTATTATGTATTTGTGTTTGAATGTGTAGACGATCGTGACCTCATTTTTCGCAATGGTCCATACTTTATGGGCCCTCAGGGGCTTTATTTGAACAAGTGGACTCCAGACTTCGACCCTACTCAAGATGTTATGTCCCCTGTCCCTGTGTGGGTAAGGCTCCCTCATTTACCTTTGCATTGTAGGGGTCCAGATTCCCTTGAAGCCATTGGCAACAAGATGGGTAAATACATTGATAGGGCTGTAAGGAAATACCAATATTCATGTGCTAGAATATGCATCAAAGTTGATCTTGAAATAGGTCTTCCTGAGGCAATTAACCTAATTGTAGCTGAATGGTCTCGTATCCAGGAGTTAGACTATAAGAAAATACCATTTAAGTGTCGTTTCTATCATGGGTACAGTCATTTTGCTCGAAATTGTAAGAAAGAAACTGAAGATGATGTAGAAAAAGAAAATAATCAGTGGACACAAATTCAAAAAACAAGTCTATCCAACCATGACAATAGAAAGAATGGAAAATATGGAAATCCTAAAAATGGAGTTCAAGATGATGGGAAGATCCCTCCTATTATTCAGGATGTAGAGAAACCTAATATCTCTTCTAACAAATTTGTTGTTTTAAGCTCTGCTGAAGACTCTGTTATCTTAGAAGAAGGTGAATTGCAACAACTAGAAGTGCAGAATGATGAAGCTATAGCAATCATAGGAATAATGGACTCATCCAGGGTTGTTTACTTAGAACTACCCAGAGAGGGTGAGCAACAAAATCCTTCTCCTAGTGGAGCCAAATCCTCTCCTTCATATGCATAAATTACAAAGAAGAAACCGGTGGATAGTTCAGGCTCTTCTGATGAATATTCAATTGAGAAATTATCCAAAAAGGCAGGCAAGAAGTCTCGAAAGGAGGCTAGAGAAGAAGAGGCAGAGAGGCTGAAGATGCAAGGAATTTAGTCCACTATTGAAATGTCTCTTGGCAGGAGCAAAAGGACTAGACCTCTAAAGGGAGTAATAACTCCCTCTCTCCCGAGTAAATATTGCAGATCGTCTCTTGGAAATGTAGGGGATTGGGGAATCCAATCATATCTGAATCAGTCAAAGACTTATTGAAAATGGACAGGTTTGATATTCTTTTGCTCCAGGAGACTAAAATCGATGAAGAGTCACTACTTCTCCTAAGAAAATCCAATTGGAAAATGAGTGCTAGCAAGGTTGTTAGTGTTAGAGGCACCTCTAGGGGTCTTGCTATTCTATGGTGTCAAGCTAATTTTCAACTTAAAAGTTCTTTTGTTACTCAACACTAGATATTTACAGCATTATTTCACATTCCAAGTAAGATCTCGTTTGCTCTATTTAATCTCTATGTCCCAGACAATTTCATTGAAAAGAAAGAATCTTGGAAATCATTATGAGATTTCTTAGACACCAATTCTCCTACAAATGCTATAATAGCAAGAGATCTCAACATAATCTTGGCCTCGAATGAGAAAAAAGGAGGATTCGCTGGTAAGGATTACCTTCAAGATTCGATTGAGGCTCTCATAGGCAGATATACGGGGTCAAACAACAGAATTGGGGAAGCCAACATTGCTGCACATCGTGAGAGATTCTTGGTTAACAGCTCACTGATGAATGGGAATGTTCTAATTTCTTCTAAAATTATGCCTAAACTCATATCTAATCACCATCCCATCTCTCGTTTGCTGGAAAAGGAGGACGACCTCAGCCCAATTCCATTTCTCTTTTGTCCTTTATGGATGGAAATAGACGGTTTAGTGGATATTGTGTATCATGCTTGGTTGCAATATATTGTTGGGTCTCCTAGTTTCATTTGGGATCAGAAACTCAAAAAGACTAAGTACGCTCTTAAAAATTGGATTAAAAACCTCAAAATACTCCAACTAGCAATAAACAGGAAAACGTTTCTGAGTTAGCTGAGTTTCAATTCGAAATGGAAGAATGTGATATCTCCAAAGCTCATCTTGCTCGTGAGCAGTATGCACAGTTCAATACCTTTCACTCTTTCAAACAGGAAGAAGAATTTCAAAGGATGAAATCCCAAAGTTTATGGCTGCAGTCAGGAGACTAAAATATAGCCTTCTTCCACTGTTAATGTAGAGCCAGATTTTCAAGAAATCATATCTCTGAAATCTCCACTGGGGAGGGGGAGACTATTAAAGGACATGTTCGTCTAAAGCAAGCTGCAAGAATCCATTTTTAGCTCTTGTTTCAAGAGGATGGGATCTATGACAAGGAAGTGTCTGCAGACTCTTTGGGTAATATTCCTTCTCTTGTCAGCACAGAGGATAACAAAATTCTTTTGAAACCATTCTCTGAACAAGAAGTTTTGGATGTCATTTGGGCAATGGAGCCGGATAAAGCTCCTGGGTCGGATGGATTTTCATCACACTTTTATAGAGCCTACTGGAATATAATCAAGTCATACTTGATCCACATGGTGTCATCCTTCCATAAAAAACTAAAGTTGGAGGGTGTACTAACTCCAATTTCCTAGCTTTAATCCTTAAGGAAGCTAATCCTTCTTCCGTTGGTGTTCCTTTGACAAGTTTAGACCTATTTCATTGTGTAATGTCTCCTACGAAATCTTATCCAAACTTCTAGCTAATCGATTCAAGCCTTTGCTAGGTAAGTTGCTCTCTCCTCTCCAGGGGGCCTTTGTTAAAGGCAGGAATTTAGTAGATAATGTAATTCAGGTTCAAGAAGCCCTTCATTCAAGTTTCCAATGAAAGGAGAAAGGAATGCTCATTAAACTTGACATGAAGAATTCCTTTGATAGAGTAAAGCTTCCCTTTCTATTCTGAGTCCTTCTCTCTTTTGGATTCACTCTGGAGTTTGTTAATTTGATAAAAGCTTGCACAGACAGGCCCTGGATTGTGCCTCTTGTCAATGGAAGACCGACATAATTTTTCCAAGATACTATAGGTCTTCACCAAGGGTGTCTGCTCTCACCTTTTTTATACATTTGGTTGGTTGAATCCCTTAGCAAAAATTTAACTGTTGAAAAGGAAGCAGGTTTCATTCCTGGCATTAAGATTGCAAGGGGGTGGACCCAATAAACCATGCTCTTTTTGCTGATGACTCTCTTCTCCTTGGAGGGGCCTCTTTAACGATTGCCCTAGCCTTTAAGGATATTCTTCAAAATTATTTCCTAATCTCTGAAGCATTGATCAATAACAATAAAGTGTTGTTTATGGTTGGAACGTTGACCAACCTTCAATTCTTCGAATTGCAAATTCCTTAGGGTTCTTTGGTTTTGATAAGTGGGTGAAGATAAAATATCTGGGGCTCCCATTAACTCTTGGTTCTATCCCTCCCTCTCTTTGGCTCGATGTCTTAGCTAAAATTAAATCCAAAATAGCTTCTTGGGGTGGACAGTGGCTAACCAAGGCCGAGAAACTGATTTTGATTACGGTTGTTCTCTCTGCCCTCCCCATTTTTCAATCTTCCTTGCTCCTTGCTCCGAAGTCTATTTCGAATCAAATTTCCAAAATTCTGAGAGACTTTCTATGGAACGATGGAAAAGGTAATCAGTCTAAGATGAATCTGGTAAGCTAGGACGTTCTTAAAAAACCTATTCATGAGGGAGTATTACAAATTTGTGATCCTGGTCTGACTAGTATTGCGCTTGGAGGCAAATTTATTTGGTAGCTTTATGTGGATAAAAATCACCCTGTTAGCAAGATTTTTAGAATTAAGTACCTAAAGGGCGGCTCAATGAGAAATTTAACAACTTCATCTTCTCCTTCAGGCACAACTATCTGGAATCTATGTCGAAAAGGAATTGATAAATTCAATCAACATCTTTTTAGAATTCCAGCCAACGGGAAGAAGATCCGTTTGTGGGAGGATAAAATTTTAGGTAATACTCCCCTTTCCTTTGTATTTATGTTAGAAGAGATTAAGGTCTGGCTAACGAAAAAAGGTTTGCTCCGGTTGGCTGATGTTTGTTCTTGGGATCAAGATGGAAACTGGGCAGAATGGTCTTTTCCCGAGATTCCTGAACATCTCAGCGATCAAAAACATCTATTGATTTTCGCTCTTACAGGTTTTTCTCTTGTTCATAAATATTCTAAAGACAAATGAGGATGGGGTTCTTCAGGATCATACTCAGCGGCCAATGGTTACTTGGCTTATCAATAGCTCCCTCATGATTCTTGTCTCACTCCTGCATTTTGGAAATCGGTATAGTATTCATATTGTCTCCCTAAAGTGAATTTTTTCACTTGGCTGATTATGCACAATAAGAATCTGACAGGGGACAATTTGGTAAAACACGGCTTCCATGGTCCATTCAGATGTTGTCTTTGCAACTCAGCGTTTGAATATGCTGCACATCTCTTCATTGCCTACGATTTCTCAATCTCGGTATGGGAGCTTGTCCTCCACGATCTCTGCCCTGTTCCTGCACAAACTAAATTTATTTCTCTCTACCAGCAATGGATTGAACGGAGTCCAGTCCTACGTGGAATTAATAAATACGGGTTTAATCTCTGGCAGCAAATTCTGAAATTTGTCTGGTGGAATCTATGGATTGCCATAAATAATTTGATTTTCAACAATATGTTAGTGACTCCCCAGGTCGTTGCCCAAAATACCAAACGACACGTTGCTGAAGTGGCTGAAATGCTGGCGTCCCCTTCCACGCTGCCATCTGCGATTTTTAAGTGGCTTGGCTCCATTTCATCAAGAATGTCAAATAAACTATGCATTAAACCTGTTATTTCACCCTCCTGGCGTATTCATGAAAGTGGTGATGCTTTCAATTCTTGGTGGATCAGCTCTTCTTCAGCAACTATTTTCTTTTATGGTGCAGCAAAGGGCGACCCCAGGATCTCTAGGCTGGGGGGTTGTTGTATTCTTTAGATCAGTTGACTAAAATTAGTTTTTTGTTGGGGCCTTGGTTTCATGTCAAACAACTAGGTAGAAATTTATGCCCTTCTCAAGGCGTGCCAGATCGTTAAGGAGTTTGTCTTTAAGTCAATTCAAATCTTCGGCGACTCATAGATGTTGATAAAAACATTAAATTCAACAAGTCAATTTTCTAATCTAGTTTTAAACAATATTTTGCAGAGAGTCCGGCATCTTTTTAAAGATTTTGAAAGGGTTCAATCTTTCCACATTCTTCAGGAGTTAAACAATTCGGCAGATGAAACGAAAAATAAAGCTTTCCTTCTGACTCAAGGTCATCTTAGCATGAATGGGAAATTAAGGTGCTATCATTCTATTCCTTAATTGTAATTAAATAAGTTGTAATTAGCATGTCTAGATGATATCCTCTTAACCTGTAAGATGCCTTGTAACTTCTGGTTTTTTGAAGTCATTCTATTGATCATCTTGTAATTGGTTGACTGGCAATTGCCATATCAGTCCTTCAATTCTATGAAAAATAAAAAATAAAAACATTATCCGCTTGAGATAAAAATAAAAATAATAATTTCAATACTTTATTATATATACATGAATATAAGGACATGGTAAACGTTGAACTATGTGAGATTATTAACAATATAGGCCAAGTAGCTATGCATTTCATAAAGCCATTCTAGGCCAAGTGTACTTCACCATTAACTGGAGCTATTTTATGACACCCAATAGTGTGCAATTGTCAAAATGTAAAGGGTTGAAGATGAACCCTCTATATGTCACACCCCCATTACATTAATGATCGACTACCCCAAGTTGATAATCTTATACATATCATTGTTGTTAAAGATCCAATATGTGATATAGAAAAGACACATAAGAAGTCTTACAAATTCTCTTTTTTTGAAGAGTTGGAAGCCAATTGAAAAGTGTTTAATCCAAAATTGACCAACCCGTCTCCTTTTGTTGAGTCAACCAAGAGTTTAAGTGAGCCATTGTATGATATCAGTACTAATCAAAACATTTCCACTAGGAGGTCCAAAAAGTTGTATGGGATTATAGAAATGATGTTCAAGTACACATCAAGGTTGGTTCAATGATTAGAGGCAACAATGACTTATTTCTTCGTGTCAATTGGCAAAGTAAATACCAAACCTGTAATAATCACACTATGGCACTTGCCTGTCTTCTCTCCTTGTGCCCGATGTTGAGAATCAATTCTCTTTTTGGGGTAGTAATTACACGATTCCAAATCTAAAATAAATGTTATTTTTTTGGCTTATTTATATTTTCACATGTGTTTGTTCCACCCAGGTTGCCAATCTACACTTATCTCATTTTATGGTCCTCGTTATAGTTGGTTTCATTACTTAAATATTGTTAAATACAAACATATCATTTCCATGTATAGTATGTGCATGGATGGTTAATATTGGTTTTGCTACCAAAAAAATCACAAGAAGAACATGTTATACATTGATAGTCATCCAGACACACATTTCAACATTTTAGGGTTCATAACTAGATTTATATGCTCATTGTTTAGTGCAAATTGTTTATTTGAGGAACACCCTATTAACAAAGAGTCCTTTAGGAAAAGAAAACCATCAAGACATATCATTAAGAATGCAACACATAGTCTATCTCCTAACATTGAGATGTTAATAAACTATAGCTATCATACCAACCACTCGTAAAATGTGGCTTTCATTAAGCCTAACCATCTCCTTGGGGTGTATGAAAAAGACAAACTAATTGTATTTTGGATTTTCAATGGAATCAATGTAAGTTTTTTGCTTAATTTTGAAAATTGCTTTTTAAAGAGGTTGGTTGCACATGTATTAGGACATTTTGATCATGCTTATAATTATTTGTTATGATGTGTTAACATGCTTAATGAATCACATTTACAGATATAATTTATTTAATATTCAATATTTTTGCATTTATAATTCAAATGTCAAGTGGCCTCTCTATCATATATGGGTGCACGCCTCCACTATGTCAAATCAAAAGAATTGTTAAACATACATGTAATGCCCCATTTTGACTTTACCTTATGAGCAACCATTACCTATTTGTATTTCCTTATTGTTGTGGAACTTCGTTAGTACGTTGACACTGTGGACCTATGGATTTATTATTTTTGGAAGTTATATATGTGTGTGTGTGTGTGTGTGATGTTAATATTGTCAATGACGGTCGTGCTTTAATTTTATCTCTAGCATGCAGATTTAAAAGATGTTGGGTACACAAATACCAATTTAAAGTTATATGTTGAATAAATGAATGTGATACCAGTTGCATGGTACATAGAAAAATGGTTACATTGTTGTTTATTAGTAATGAAATATGTATACATGTCAATGATTGCACAATATTGCACGATCTCGTGTTGGGAAACTAACCTACAGGTTTAAAAGAGCTAAGTGATAGTTGGATTCTATGAAATGGAAGTACATCAGTGACATGGATTCTAAAAGAGAAATGGTATGTGAGTGAAGCATTAGCGTTTTGTAGCCCCATTACAAGTGTAATCATGTCCCTGCCATGCAGAGGGGTGTTGTGGTGATAGGTTTTAAATGACGCATGTGGGAGGGAAGGTGGCCATTTCCATCAACTCATTAACTCAAGCCCAAGCACTAATATGATAGTTTCCTTATACGTTCGGTACCTTGGATGGCTCGGCTCCCAATTCAGGGTACACAAGGTTGGAGTGTGCATCATGCTCTCCCATGCTGGCTAATCTCATGATGGGCAGAGGAATTATGACAAAGGAAGGTTTCCCAACAAGCGAATACAAATGCGGCCTTTCCATTGCTACAACTTGAGTTGATGGTGTCGTTGCACTCCCATTGTTGTCATCTTGAAAATTGAATCGTTGTTTCTCCTTCTCTTTAGCTATAGACCTCCTGTGAGCAAGCTTGGTTCGAGTGAAACTCTTGTGATGGTCAGGGCTAAGGTCACTATGTATAGAATGACAAAAGGCCCTAGGCACACCCATATGCCTAAGGCTCTTCGAGATATGGAATTGGAAAAGTGTTTCTTCAAGAGAAAGCTCTCCCAATAGGTTCGAGCAAGCTGAAATAATGGATATGTGTCATAGAAATAAGAGTCCAGTGCCTGAACTTCAGAAGATAGTTGAGTACTTTGGGGACTCGGTTGAGGACTCGATCTTTTCCTGAACGAGGGAAACCTGCCACATTAGAACCGTTCAATTGTTTTGGTCCATCAAGGCTCTCTTTTACATGGCCTTAGATGAGTGCATAGAGGGTGAATAGTGGAAGGAGAGCCATGGTCAAACAGTGGAGGATATGCCAGCAATATTGGAGGAAGGAATGAGGTGCTTATCCCATAATCAAGTCACTACAATTAAAACATCAACAACAAGGTGGAAGCGATGACCAAGGAACTCATGGGAAGGAGGCTTTGAGATGCCACCTTGGCTCAGCCTCCCACTAATTCGCATGTCCGTCCTCTTGTAAAATGCTCGATGCATAAGGATGATTCAGTTCCTCTAGATGTTAAGCAAGAAACCCTAAGTTCCAGCAACTATCGGTTTTATTATCTATGATGATGGATTGGCTTAGGTGGATTTTACTTGATCAATTACCTAGTTTCGATAGATGATTTGTTTTAAAGTTTGACTGGTTATAACCCCTAGCCTGTGGGGGAATCCTGTGATAAAACTTTGATGGACGGAAATTAGACTATTTTTTCCCAGAATTCCATCTATGTTTATCAGTAAGCTTAGGTTTTAGGGCATCAAGATCCTCTGAGACATTTGGTCACACCTTCCAATTGGCCTCTGTATTTTTGACATGTGCATTTTTTTAAATTTTAGTGAAATATAGATACCGAACTTTACAACAAAAAAAGCATCATTTTTTTGTATGATTATTGGTTTATTATCTTGATCTGTGGGTAGGTGTGAGGTTTTAGGAAACTCAATTGCCTAAATTGGTTATTCGATGACAAAGCCTAAGAGCAACAATAGTAACATAGTTTTATGTCGATGTAGACATTGACCCTTCTTCCATATGAGGGGTGGAGACATTACTCGGTGTTTATCATCCAAAACCTAGAGTCATGGGAGGGATGTGCTACGACTTACTCTCGAATGTGTGTGATGATGGCTAGTAGGTGCTCGATGGGGGATCTTGGTCGATGTAGTCGACACTTCCACTTACAGGTTCTATATGGAGTTAGCTCAATATAGTTGACGCTCCAAGATAGTCTAGTAGAGGAAGAATATGATGTGGAAGGTAGTTGTTAATTAGGTAGGAGGAAGCAAGTAGTTAGGAATGGCATTGAAGTTTTGGAGAAAAAACTTAATTAATTATATATGTGTGTTGAAAACCTTTGTTGAACTCTTGAATGGTAACTAAGTACATTAAGTTATTTTCATGGATTATTATAATCTAAGTTAGTAAATATTGTTAGACAATGCAATTTCGTATTTAAGTATGCATCAATAGATAATAACTTGTATGATTATGTGTTACACGAGACTGAGTACTACTAGTACCTACACAAAGTATGTATATAGTAGCTATGCTTCCATAACTTGTATATATATGCTTGTACAAATTACATTTAAACTTTTTAATTGGGCATTGATGCATTGTGATTGTGAATAGTTACATTATAATTAGTTGGGGATTAATTATTACTTATTTTGATTACGGATTGATGCATTTACTTAAGGTTTTTTTTTAGTAAGAGGGATCCTTTTCTATTACTTCTTAAACCGTAATCGAATATTTACATACTTTTGAATCATGTAACATGGAGTCAGGCAATGGTCTTGCATCCAAAAAAGAAAAAACAAACAAAATTGACCATATGGTGTGTCTAGAGAGTGTGAGGGCTACCCAACCTCTGAATTGTGGCATCCTCATTCGTTTACAAGCTAAAAACAATAAGATAAACACAGACATTAAGATAAACACAGATAAGCATGAAAAGGACCCAGACCAAGGTGGAGACTAGGGCTTCATGGCAAAATCTGCCTCCTTTGTATCAACATTGTTGGCTCCCTCATCTGCATTGTTGGTTCCCTCATCGATGATGTTCCTCTGACCACGTTGAAATGGAGGCTCAGCCAACTACAGCAGGATTTTCATGTGTACCAGGTCACTCTCAGCATCATCTTTAAATGTGCTAACAATTATTTTGACCAGATCAAATGAATATCTCCCTCTCACTCATTAAGTGTGAGAGGATGAATTTAAGGCGTCAGTAATTAGACATGCCCACCTCACAGCCTAGCTTCAGCATGAACTCCTCAAATATCTCATTCTCCATCGCAACAATGGACTGGAGAATGTGCTCCAGCGTCTCTTGATTGAACAGGGCTTCCCATTCCACCTCCTCGTTACCACCTCCCTATGCTACCATGTTGATCACACAACCAGAGACTCTGGTGGAGTGGTGTCACCTACGTGGGCGTTTGCGTTTTCGACCTCTACCCTGCTTGAGTTTGCTCACCAGGGATTTTCTCAAACCCGCTCGGTAGTGTTTCTCCCAGGCATGCTGCAAGATGCTAAGTGTCATACTCTCCCTTTGATCCTCTCTCAAATAGTTGTTTGGCTGCCAACACAATACCCCCTATGCAGAACCAAGTACGCATCAGCATTTTCAAGGGATGGACTAAGGTCCTTCCGTGTGCAGAGTTCATCAGGATTGAGGAGCCATCGAGACCCATTACATAATGCAATATCGCATGACCCTAACACCTCCCACGTGAGATGGCATGACAATTATGCCTCCCACTCCTTTTATTGTGCCTCCAGTCATCGGGGTGAACCCCACTTGTCTTATGCATGCAGGAGGACATTGGAAAGGTCGACATATGTCCCATCATGCACCTGCCCATGATCGTGTCTTCTTTATGCCTCTTGTTGACCACCCGCATCCGAGTAGATGCATCCGAGTAGTGAATGACTAAGTAATTATGCTAGGGGATTTAATGAAAATTGATCTAAAAAAGAGTTAATGATGTTAATTAGTGTTAATAAGTATATTGTTTACTTGGTTAATAAGTGTTGAATTTTCATTATGTTTAGGTCAATTTCGGACAATCAACATATTACTGGTACGAACACTATTTCCATGGACAATCATTAATAAGAATCATAATTATATTAAACTTGTAATAGTCATGCATTGATAACCCACATAAAAATGTGGAAATAGACAAGGATTTAGAAATGCCAAGTGGCCTTATCTGAAGCAAGACATTATAGGTAGATAGTATATGAAATGCAGAGCCACTTCACCTCCTATACTATAGCATGCAATCCTGAATCCATCCTAGGAAAAGGTTACTTCACCATGAACTAGGTCTATTTTAGGACACCCAATATCATGCGGTTGTCAAAATGTAAAGGGTTGAAGATGAACCCTCAATATATCACACCATCCCATTACATTAACAATCGACTACCCCAAGTTGATAATCTTATACCTATCACTGTTGTTAAGGATCCAATAGGTGATATAGAAAAATACACATAAGAAGTCTCACTGATACTTTTTTTTTAAGAGTTGGAAGCCAATTGAATTGTGTTTAATCCAAAATAGACCAACCCATATCCTTTTCTTCAATCAACAAAGATTCTAAGTGATCCATTGTATGATATCAATACTAGTCAAAACATTTCCACTGGGAGGTCCAAAAAAGGTGTATGAGATTATAGAAATTATGTCCAAGTACACATCAAGGTTTGGTCAATGATTAGAGGCAAAAATGACTTCTTTATTCATGTCAAATGGAAAAGTAAATACCAAACCTATAATAATCACATTATGGCTCTTGCTTGTATTCTCTCCTTTTGCTTGATGTTGGGAATAAATTATTTTTTTGGGGTAATAATTACATGATTCCAAATCTAAAATATATGTAATTTTTTTGGCTTAATTATCTTTTCACGTGTTTTTTCCACCTAGGTTTTCAATCTACACTTATCTCATTTTATGGTCCTCATTATAGTTGGTTTCATTACTTACATATTGTTAAATACAAGCATATCATTTCCATGCATAGTATGTGCATGGATGGTTAATATTGGTTCTGCTACCACAAAAATTCACAAGAAGAACATGTTATATATTGATGGTCGTCCACACACTCATTTCAACATTTTAGGGTTCATAGAAATATTTATATGCTCATTGTTTAGTGCAAATTATTTATTTGAGGAACACTACATTAACAAAGAGTCCTTTAGGAAAAGAAAACCATCAAGAGATTTCATTGAGAATGCAATACATAGTCTATCACCTAACAATGAGTTATTAATAAACTATAGCTTTCGTACCAACCACTCGTCAAATGTGGTTTGCATTAAGGTTAACTATTTCTTTATGGGTGTATGAAAAAGACAAACTAATTGTATTTTGGATTTTCAATGGAATTGATGTAAGTTTTTTCCTTAATTTTGAAAATTGTTTTTTAAATTGGTTGGTTGCACATGTATTAGGACAATTTTTATCATGCTTATAATAATTTGTTATGATGTGTCAACATGCTTAACGAATCACATTTACATATATAATTTATTTAATATTTTTGCATTTACAATTCAAATGTCGAGTGACCTCTCTAGCATATATGGGTGCACGCCACCACGTTGTCAAAACAAAAGAATTGTTTTTTTTGACAAAAACGGGTATGCTATGTATTAGAACTTAGCAAAAGCTGTTGAAATTACAAATCTGATTTAATCCCACCTGGACTCTTCTACCACCATGCTTGGTAACTGAAGACTAAGGGGGGGAATCAATGCTTAAGAGCAGATTCACATACAGTTCGTTTCTACCAACAACCATAGACTTATTAGCAGCTAGATCCGCCATAGAGTTTATCTCCTGGATGATATGAAAAAATTATATCTGCCTATATGAATCAGAGATGGATTTGATTCTTTTAATTAGTCTGACTAACCTTACACTCTTGCAATGATTTTCCCCATTCATTGCTTGGATTATTAACCTAGAATCTCCGAAAACCATCACTTCGTCCACACCTTTTTCCTTCAGCTGCTTAAGACCCTGCCAAAGCCCATATGCCTTAGCCAAATTGTTTGAGTCATACCCTATATTCCAATATAACTCTGTATCAATTTTCCCATCCGGGAAAATAACAACCCCGCCACCTCCCGCTCTCCCTGGATTCCCCTTGGAAGCTCCATAAAAAAACAGTTTAAAGATCTTCCTTTCTTTCAGCCAATTCTCAAACTCGGACTTATCCAATCTAACTTCCCAGTTTTCCAACTGTTTTTTAGCAAAAATAGATTTAGTAGGAAGATTGAAGCTTTTAATCCATTTATTTTCCTTATCATTCAACTTGGCTTTGTTACTAGGTATCTTCAAAACATTAACAATCTCGCCCATTAGTGCATTTGCCTTGATAAATGTTTTCCAAGTGGGCTGAGCTATATCCTGGAAAATTTTGCAATTGCACTCAATCCAAATACACCAGCAAATGACTTTGGGGATTTTTCATCCAGCAAACTTTAATACCTTTTTCTGATTCAGCTCACCATTTAACATTTTTTTATAGTTGAGAAAATGAATCTGGATATTATCCGGCATATGAATCTCGACCTCCCATGGATTCAACATTTCATTCCAAATGGAGATGGCATAAGGGCAGTCTAATAATAGATGTTGAATTGATTCGCTGGTAGCAGAGCATAGTGGGCAATGAAAAGGCCCCATGAATCCATGCTTCTCCAAGTTATCACCGGCGAGAATTTTACCATGAATCAACTTCCAGGTAAACAAATCAATCTTTGGAAGCGTTTTGGATTCCCAGTTGTTTCCATGTTGTAGGATTGCAAGGTACGTTTGGAACAACACTGAAATTCAAGTATCCTTCAGCTGTCAAGTAGCTGCTAGAGCCGCTCCCCCAACCACGACGGTCCGTTCTCATTTTGGCCACCGGTGCGATTCCTGAGAGATGATTCAACAGCAGATTTTTATCATCGTTGAGATCATCAGGGCAATCGGGTAGAGACCACCTAGCCCATCTATTTGGAGTTTCATTATCCCAAGCTGATACGTCCCACAGAATTTTAATTCCCAGCGAATCAAGCCATTGATTAAGTCTTGAAAGAGCAGAAGGAGGCTTCCCGAGAATTACATCCTGCTAGATATTTATCATCTTATCGTTGTCAGGGATCCAGTGAAGCTCTTCTTTGAACTTGGGGCAAAGCAAGTAGATGGGGGAGACATGTTTATTCTCTTGTTCATTGTCAAGACATCGGAGCCTCGAGCCAGAGAAATATTTGCATTTAATCACTTAATTGCACCAGGATGGATTGGAATCGACCATATTCCAGAGCAATTTAGCTCCCATTGACAGATTTTGAATTTTTAGGTCTCTAATATGCAGTCCTCCCTCCATCCTTGGCAACTTGATTTTCTTCCAGCTGATCAACGCAAATTTTTTCCCTCCCCCTTTTTTCACTCCTTGCCAGAGGAAGGATCTCACCAAGATTTCAATCATAGCAATTATTTTGGGAGGAGAAAGTAGTAGGGAGCATTGATAAAGGAGATAGTTGTTCAGAACAGCTTTTATCAGCACCAACTTCCTTGCCAGATTTAGCCAGGCTTCTCCCTAGTCTAGGATTTTCTTTTTTATTTTATCAACAAGAGGGTTCCACGCCGAGCTGTTGGGATTAGTATTGAATATTGGAACCCCAAGGTATTTAAAAGAGTCCCAATTAGTCACTCCCTCCATGTCAAGGACTCGAGAGATTCCTAACATTTCCCTATGATTTATATTCCAGCTATAGATCTGGCTCTTCCTGACGTTGATTTTACTGCCCGAGGCTTGACAATATCTGTCCAATTCATTTTTGAATCTTCTTGCTATAATCTAGCTGGCGCCTCTGAGCAAGATTGTATCATCTGCAAACTGCACGTGGTTGATATCTTTCACTCCCCTAGCCATCCAAATGCCTGAGATCTCTTGATCCTGCCTAGGTTGCTCCAGCTGAAGGCTAAGCACCGAGGCTTGGATTGCATAGAGCAGAGGAGAGAGTGGGAATCCTTGCCTTAGATCTCTCGAATCTTGAAAGAAGGGAATTGCTCTTCCATTGATAAGCGAGGTGATCCGGGGCTTACTAATGCAGGCCTTGACCCATCTAATGAATCTTGGGTCAAATCCAAATCTCAGCATGACTTGATAGAGAAAGGAGTGGCTGACTCTATCAAATGCATTTGCTAAGTCTATTTTCACCACCATTCTTCAGGCTTGAATGGATTGCCTATTGGACTAAAATGATGTTGTCCCAAATTTTCCTACCTTTAATAAATCCTCCTAGATTCTCAGGGATGAGGTAAGGAAGAATGGTTTTTAACCTTCTAGCCATAATTTTTGTGATAATTTTATATCCAATGTTGCATAAGGATATGGGTCGAAATCTGTCAAAGGAATTGGTGTCCTTCTCTTTGGGTATGAGAGCCAGAAAAGTTGAATTCGTGTTGCCCCCAATTTTATCACTTCTATGTGATTTACTGATCATTTTGAATGATTCCCCAACATGCTTTGATGAAGTTTACGTTGTACCCATCAGGGCCAGGGGATCTGTCATCTTCCATGTCATCGACGGCCTCCTTTATTTCCTCCATCGTGATCTGTTGGGTCAACCTATAATTATCCTTACTTTTGACAAAACGAGGGATGAGCTCCAAGATCTCAATGTCATTGTTGATAGGCTGGGCAAAGAATGAATCACTGAAGTGTCTGGTGGCTTCAGCTTTTATGTCTTCGAAGTCTTGTATTACATTATTATGGACATGAATCTCATGCACATGTTTGAAGTTTTTCCTATCCTCGACCTGTTTATGAAAGTAGCCAGAGTTCTGATTTCCATATTTGAGCCATTTGGAATGAGCTTTCTGTCTCCACCATTCAGCGTGCTTCGTGCAGGAAACGTGAAGCTCACTTTGCAGCTCAACTCTTTTTTTATGCCTTCCTTTCCAATATTTTTAGTTTCCATGACAGACTGATGTGCTTCCAGTGCTAATGCAGCTTGGCATTTCTTTTGATTTGGGGAGTCGATCAGTTTTTCCCATGCCTTAAGAGCCTTCTTCAATATTCTTAAGTTCTCTTCCCATACAAAGAAGGGGGAGTCAGTGACCGGGGGTGACCAAGCATCTGCCATGATCCCGAAGAAATCCTTGTGGGCGACCCACAGTGGGCTGTATCTAAAGGGAATTGGGCCAAGATTCTTGTCATTCCTCATTTCAAGAAGAATTGGTTTATGGTCATAGCCCCCAAATGGCAAGATTTTAGATGTCGAATTTAGACCCAGCATAAGGAAGGTGTCCTAGACCAGTAATCGATCTAATTTGGCTACAATATGCCCTGGGCCCGGCCACCTGTTATTCCAGGTGTATTTTCCTTTAGCAGGGATGACATTTGAGAGATCCCAGTCCAATATGATCTTGTCAACTAGCTCTCTGATGGGATATCTGACCCGAGTCCCGCCTCTTTTTTCATCTTAGCTTAGAGTAATATTAAGATCCCCAGCAATGATGACATTACCCTGCAGATTACTTGTTTCATCCCGGAGGAGATTCCAACATATTTTTTTTCAGAGAATGAACTAGGAACATATATGTTAAAAATTATTACCAGAGTTTTAGAATCTTTCTGCTTCAACAAGGTGAGGATCCAGTTTGAACTATTCTTGATATCAACAACTTCAAATTTCTGCTCATCCCAAAGGGTTCTAATGCCTCCGGAAGCTCCCCTTGAGCTGATTGTGACATTTCCTCCTTTATTCCAGAATTTAGCACTCACCTGGAGAAATGCATCTTTCTCCATCTTGGTCTCCTGGATCAGTAAGATGTCTGGATGATATAAATATATTAAGTCTTTCATAGTTTCTTCCTTGACTTTTCTACCTAGACCTCTACAGTTCTAGGAGAGGACCTTCATTACTTACTCTTGGAGGATGGGGGCATCCCTCTCTGGGATTGCCCTTGTTGACGGGTGTTTCTAGTGTTTTTCAACAACTTTTCTCGGGTTAACTGGGAGCCCTACAGTTTGTCCTTATAGGTGGCTTGCTCCCTCACTTCTTTTTTTATTTCCTTCCTTTGGTTTTTCTTTCTTTCTTGGGGTAGTCATTTCAATTTCCCCTTCTTCCTCTTCTTCCTCTTCTTCCTCTTCTAAGTCAGATTCCTCCTTTGAATTTCCCATGGTTTCTCCTTCTTTTATCACCTCTACTACTACATCTGTCTTGGTAAATTATTTCTCAGAATGATCTGATAGGACTGCTTCTAGCTCCTTGATCTCTTCATTGCTGGATTTCTCTTATGTGTCAATGGTTTCATCCCTTATCTCACTGGTCTTTTGTGTTTCTTGACTTCTTTCCAAGATGATTACTCTTGGTTCTTTATTCCCCCCTCCTTTCGTTTGCTCTTCTCCGCTTTTGGTTTTAGTCTTAGTTCTTTTCACCGTATGCTATCCTTCCTCCTTGTCCTGCTGGATCTCGGGATTTAGAGGACAATACCGGATGAAGTGCCCATATTCATGGCATCCTATGTATTTGAAAGGTAGTTGTTCATAGTCAAGTTTTTGGAAATGCAACCACTTCCCCACTGTTAATTTTATGGCTTCCGGTAACCCAGCTTCAAGATCAACCTCCACACAGATGCGAGCGCATGCATATTGGTCCTTCAGGCTTGCCATGTTGATGTACTTCCCCAGGACATTCCCTATTGCTTGGAGGGATTTTGGATTCCACTAGTGCATACATAGGTTGGGAATCCTAACCCAAACTGGGACTGCTTTGGGGGTGTCGGCCTCAGGATCAAAGTCCAGGGTCCATCCGTTCAAGTAGAGGCCTTGCGACCCATGAAGTAGGGCTCATTTATGAATATTAGGTCCTTGTCTTCCTTGGATTCGAAATCAAACAGGAAGTATCCTCAACCAACTGAGTATGAGGCTACATTTTTGGAGATTATTGGTCTCCAATTCCTTTGCACCCAGCTTTCAGTGGTTTTTGGCGAGGGCTAGAGCCTGGTGAATTGCCCTATCAGATCCCGATCTGCTGATGAGAGGGAAACCTGAATGGTTTCCTCCGATGGAAGGGCAACTTCTGGCACATATTCGATTCTTTTGACAAATTTCGACGGAGCTCCCTTAGTTGATCTCTTGCACTGAGAAGAGATCAGCTTCTCGAAGGCATCTAAGTGAAGATCAGGGGGTGGATCTCCTCCCACCTTGGCCACCATAGGAGCCTAATCTCAACCGAAACTAAGCCTCGAAACAACAAGGCCTAGGGATCACCGAGATCCTGAGATGACAACCTTGATGACCATGCCAAGGATAGGTCGTCTTGCTAGAACTCCTGCAGATCTAGAGCCTACTAGATCAGAGCCCTAAAAGGAGCTTTGACCTGAACCAAGCAACGCACAATCCATGGCATGCAACGATCAGGCTGCTCTCCAATCGATCGGACTTCTCTCCAACGATCGGTCCAGTCAAGATTGTTGCCTTCGAGGATGCACTGTTTCAGCAATCAAAAGATCAACTAAGTATCAAATTATCAATATATGTGACAAATCAAAATAATTGTTAAACACACATGTAATGCCCCATTTTGACTTTACCTATGAGACACAATTACCTATTTGTATTTCCTTGTTGTTGTGGAACTCCATTAGTATGTTGACACTGTGGACCTATGGATTTATTACTTTGGGAAGTTATGTGTGTGTGTGTGTGATATTAATATTGTTAATGATGGTCGTGCTTTAATTTTATTTGTAGCATGCAAATTTAAAAGATGTTGGGTACGTGGATATCAATTTAAAGTTATATGTCGAATAAATGAATGTGATACCAGGTGCATGGTACATAGAAAAATGGTTACATTGTTGTATATTAGTAATGAAATGTGTATACATGTCAATAATTGCACAATATTGCACGATCTCATGTTGGGAGAATAATCTACATGTTTAAAAGACCTAAGTGATAGATGGATCCTTTGAAATGTATCAGTAAAATGAATTCCAAAAGAGAAATGGTATGTGAGTGAAGCATTAGTGTTTTGTAGCCCCCTTAATAGGTGTAATCATGTCCCTACCATGCAGAGGGGTGTTGTGGCAGCATGTTTTAAATGACGCATGTGGGAGGGTACAAACACTAATATGATGGTTTCCTTATGTGTTTGGTCCCTTGGATGGATCGACTCCTAGATCAGGGTACACAAGGCTGGAGTGTGCATCATGTTCTCCCATGTTGTCTCGTCTCATCATGGGAAGAGGAATTATGAGAAAGGAAGGTTTCCTAGTAAGCAATTCCAAATGTGGTCTTTCCACCGCTGCAACTTGAGTCGATGGTGTCATTGCACTCCCATTGTTGTCATATTGACAATTGAATCATTGTTTCTCCTGCTCTTCATCTATAGACCTCCTTTGAGCAAGCTTGGTCCGGGTGAAACTCTTGTGATGGTTAGCGATAAGGTCACTACATGCAGAATGATGGAAGGCCCTAGGTGCACCCATATGCCTTAGGATCTCTAGGATATGTAATTGGCAAAGTGTTTCTTCGAGAGTAGGGTGTTCCAACGGGCTTGAGAAAGCTGAAAGAATGGAGATACATTGTAGAAATAAATGTTAGTTCCTAAACATCATAAGATAGTTGAGGACTTTGGAGACCTAGTTGAAGACTCGAGCTTTTCCCAAACTAGGGATACCTACCACACCATAACCCTTCAATTGTTTTGGTCCAACAAGGCTCTCTTTTGCATGGCCTTCAACGAGTGCATAGAGGGTGAATTGCGGAAGGAGATCCATTATCCCACAGTGGAGGATAGGTTAGCAAGATTAGAGGAAGGAATGAGGCGCTTAGCCCATAATCAAGTCACTGTAGATGAAAACATCAACAACAAGGCGAATGCGATGACCAAGGAACTCACGGGAAGGAGGCTTTGGGATGCCACCTTGGCTTAGCCTTCAAATAATTCCCATGTTCGTCCTCTTGTCAAGCACTCGATGCATAAGGATTATTCGATTCCTCTGGATGTCAAGCGAGAAACCCCAGGTTCCAACCACTCTATTGTTATTATCTCTGATGATGGATCAGCTTAGGTGGATTTTGCTTGACGAGTTACATAGTTTCGATAGATTGCTTGTTTTAAAGTTTGATATACAAGATTGTTAGCAATCTTGGTTCACATTTTGGCTGGTCATAACCCTCGACCTATGGTTGAATCCTGTGATAAAACTTTGATGGATAAAGTTTAGACTATTTTTTCCTAGAATGACATCTATGTTTATTAGTAAGCTTAGGTTTTAGGGCATCAAGATCCTCTCAAACATTTGGTCACACCGTCCAGTTGGCCACTGCATTTTTGACATGTGCAATTTTTTTTCTTTTTTAGTGAAATATGGATACCGAACTTTACAACAACAAAAAAGTGTTAGTGTTTTGTATGATTATTGGTTTATTATCCTGATGTGTGGGTAGGTACAAGGTTTTAGGAAACTCAATTGCCTAAATCGGTTATTTGATGACAAAGCCTAAGAGCAACAGTAGCAACACGGTTTTATGTTGATGTAGGCAATGACCCTTGTTCCATAGGAGGGGTATAGACATTACTCTATGTTTATCCTCTAAAACCCAAAGTCATGGGAGGGATGTGCTACGATGTGCTCCCCAAGGTGTGTGATGATGGTTAGTGGGTGCTTGATGGGGGAGCTTGGTCGATGTAGTCGACACTTCCGCTTGCGAGTTCTATCTAGACTTAGGTCAATATATTTAATGCTCTAGGATAGTCTAGTAGAGGAAGGGTAGGATGTGGAAGGTAGTTTTTAATTAGGTAGGGGGAAGCAGGTAGTTAGGAATATCATTGACGTTTTGGAGAAAAACTTAATTAATTATATCTGTGTGTTGAAAACCTTTTTTGAACCCTTGAATGGAAACTAAGTACATTATGTTGTTTCATAGATTATTATAATCTAAATTAGTAAAGATTGTTAGACACTACAATGTTGTATTTAAGTATGCATCGATAGATAAAAACTTGTGTGATTATGCGTTATGCGAGACTGAGTACTACTAGTACCTACACAAAGTATATAAGTAGTTTACATAACTTGTCTATATATGCTTATACAAATTACTATTGAACCTTTTAATTGGGCATTGATGCATTGTGATTGTGAATAATTACATTATAATTAGTTGGGGATTAATTATTACTTATTTTGATTACAGATTGATGCATTTACTTAAGGTCTTTTTTTTTTAGTAAGAGGGATCATTTTCTATTACTTCTTAAACCGTAATCAAATATTTACATACTTCTCACTCATGTAACATGGAGTCAAGCAATGGTCTTGCATCCAAAAAAGAAAAAACAAACAAAATTGACCATATGGTGTGTCTAGAGAGTGTGAGGGATGCCCAACCTCTGAACTGTGTCATCCTCATTCGTCTACAAGCCAAAAACAGTAAGATAAACACAGACATTAAGATAAACAGTAAGATAAACATAGATAAACATGAAAAGGACCCAGACCAAGTTGGAGACTAGGGCTTCATGGTAGAATCTGCCTCCTTCATATCAACATTGTTGGCTCCCTCATTGATGATGTTCCTCTGACCTCGTTGAAATGGAGGCTCATCCAACTGCAACAGGATTTTCATGTGTACCAGGCCGCTCTCAGCATCACCTTTAAATGTGCTAACAATTATTTTGACAAGATCAGTGAATATCTCCCTCTCATTCATTGAGTGTGAGAGGATGAATTTAAGGCGTCAGTAATTAGACATGGCCACCTCACAACCTAGCTTTAGCTTGAACTCCTCAAAGATCTTGTTCTCCATCGCAGCAATGTACTGGCAAATGTGTTCTAGCATCTCTTGATTGAACATGGCTTCCCATTCCACATCCTCATTACCACCTCCCTATGCTGCCATGTTGATCACACAACCAGAGACTCTGGTGGAGTGGCGTCGCCTACGTGGGCGTTTGCGTTTCCTACCTCTGCCCTTCTTAAGTTTTCTCACCAGGGATTTTCTCAAATCTGCTTGGTAGTGTTTCTCCCAGACAAGCTACAAGATGCTAAGTGCCATACTCTCCCTTTGATCCTCTCTCAAATATTTTCTTGGCTGCCAACACAGTACCCCCCTATGTAGAACTAGGTATGCATCGGCACTGTCAAGGGATGGACTAAGGTCCTTCCGTGTGCAGAGTTCATCAGGATTGAGGAGCCATCGAGATCCATTACATAATGCAAGATCGCATAATCGTAATACCTCCCACGCGAGATGGCATGACAATTATACCTCCCACTCCTTTTATTGCGCTTGCGGTCATCGGGGTGAACCCACTTATCTTATGCATGCATGCAAACATTGGAAAGGTCGACATATGTCCCCTCATGCACCTGCCCACGATCGTGTCTTCTTTATGCCTCCTGTTGACCACCTGCATCCAGGTAGATGCATTTACTTAAGTTTATTTAGTGAATGACTAAGTAACTATGCTAGGGGGTTTAATGAAAATTGATCTAAAAAAGAGTTAATGATGTTAATTAGTGTTAATAAGTATATTGTTAACTTGGTTAATAAGTGTTGAATTTTCATTATGTTTAGGTAAATTTTGGACAATCAACATATTACTGATAGGATCACTATTTCCATGGACAATCATTAATAAGAATCATAATTATATTAAACTTGTAATAGTCATGCATTGATAACCCACATAAAAATGTGGAAATAGATAAGGATTTAGAAATTCCATGTGGTCTTATCTGAAGAAAGACATTATAGGTAGATAGTATATGAAATGCAGAGCCACTTTACCTCATATACTATAGCATGCAATCTTGAATCCATCCTAGGACAAGGTTACTTGACCATGAACTGGGTCTATTTTTATGGCACCCAATATCATGTGGTTGTCAAAATTTAAAGGGTTGAAGATGAACCCTCAATATGTCACACCATCCCATTACATTAATGATCGACTACCCCAAGTTGATAATATAATACCTATCATTGTTGTTAAGGATCCAAAAGGTGATATAGAAAATGACACATAAAAAGTCTTACAGACACTTTTTTTTTAAGAGTAGGAAGCCAATTGAATTGTGTTTAATCCAAAATAGACCAACCCATATCCTTTTCTTCAATCAACAAAGATTTTAAGTGATCCATTGTATGATATCAATACTAATCAAAACATTTCCACCGGGAGGTCCAAAAAGTTGTATGAGATTATATAAATTATGTCCAAGTACACATCAAGGTTGGGTCAATGATTAGAGGCAACAATGACTTCTTTAATCAAGTCAAATGGAAAAGTAAATACCAAACCTGTAATAATCACACTATGGCACTTTTGTCTTCTCTCCTTTTGCTCGATGTTGAGAATAAATTTTTTTTTGGGGTAATAATTATGCTAGGGGGTTTAATGAAAATTGACCTAAATAAGAGTTAATGATGTTAATTAGTGTAATATACGTATCCGGATATTCTCAATGATTACTCAATTGAATAATCAACCAATGGAAAATAATTCCATATTGAAAATATAAAATAAATATTAAAGATGAATGATGA
>LPNX010643268.1:254376-305058 GCA_001517045.1 Pseudotsuga menziesii
TATGGGCTATTTCGTAAAACCATGGGTGGTTTTATGAATTATTTTTTTAAACTTTTTCCCCTTTTATTTCTTTTGTTGATAATTCTTTTTATTTTTTTATTTTTTTTATTCTTCATAATTATTATTTTTTAAGGCTTCATTTTTCCCTCTCGTTCTTGCTTCATATTTGGAGTGGAATTAACTTCTTCAATGAAATTCAAATGGCCAAAGCCCAATGTTTGGTGAAAAACCAATTTTTACATTTTGGCCACAAGCCGTAGATCAATAGAAGCCCTAGGAAGAGTTGGCTCTGATACCAATGTAATATCCGTATCTGGATATTCTCAACGATTACGCAATTGAATAATCAACCAATGGAAACTAATTCCATATTGAAAATATATAATAAATATTAAAGATGAATGATGATGAAAGATTACAAAGTGAGTGCCATATATATATAAATTGGAAAGGCACTTTGGATACCATCCATGAAAGGATGCGTCATTTTAGAATAGTTTACTAATAACTATTTATTAATTATTAATTATGAATATCAATATATATATATTACACTAATTGGGCCAAGGTTTACCCAACTAGTTTAATAGGTATTAAATAAGTATTAATGACGTTTGCAAATTGTAGGTTACTCAAAGAGAGGGTACTTCCCAATGATAATATCCTCCTTGGAAGATGCAAATAGGCAAATCAACTACTATAAAGTGGATGTTGAGTACATATCATATCATGCTTGTCCAAATGAGTGTATTATTCGTAGAGGAGAATACACAAACAAATTCCATTGTATAGAATATGGACATTAGTGGTATTATAAATAAAACTTAAAAAATAGAGTGAAATAGGTCCTCCACATAAGATATTGAGGATCAAGCCTATAATCCCAAGGATTTAAAGGATCTTTCATTGTAAGGAATTAGGCACATTGCAAGGGTGGCATGCCTCACATATAGGCGAGCTTGGAGTTATGTAGATCTTAAATTGATTAAAAACACATGAAGCATATAAAGGATACATGGATAAAAAAGTTCAAGGATGAAACAAGAAGCATGCGATTAAGCATGGCCATGTATATAGTTAACCCATATTCCTTGTAAAACCCCAATTATGCTATTGGTTAGTAGTGGCCCTCAATAACAATATCTTCCCATGATTGTCCATGAAGAATTTACATCTTATGTTGGCTCTTATAGTTCTAGGTAGAAGGCAAGTCAAGAGGATGGATAGCTACCTCCTACCATTCATTGATGAATTGAAGCAATTAATGGAAGGTGTATAAATATATGATATATCAAGACCCATTCTAGTAGATAGGGCTTTTATCTTGTATGGATTATGTGTGTAAACCACACATAGTTATTCGAGACAAAAACTTTTCTTTGGTAATCATGTTGATTTGATTTGTTATATCCATTATGTTATTTAGCATATTTTTGGTGCCACTTTTCGTGTTAGCGCTAATTTATCATGTATACAATAACATTGTAGGTCTTGTAACAAAAGGGTATCATGAATATAACATACATAGACCTTTTATAAAGGCTTAGTGATTTGAATACCTATGAAATACGATTTAAGACTTCTCAAGGATTTTCCTCCAATACCTAGATGACCCTTGTAAAAGAGTAACACTCAGTTTTAGTGGCACATATGAGAAAACCCTATGCCTAAAACTATGTCACTAGTAGACTAGTTTAGGTCATATGAAATAGTGAACAAGAAGGGAAACACATAATTTTTTTCAAGCCAAATGTGGAACCTATGTTTCACATCTTGAGTTTTTTAACATATATATGAAGAAAATTCCAATTGGGATGAAAATAAATCTTTATTTTATGAGTTTTTAATTGCGAGCATCTTAAGATCGCCCACTTACAAGATCTCATGCACACATTTAAAAATGTTCTTTATTCTTTCAAGGAGACACATACAATCCAAAAAAGTGACACATTGGGTGTTAGGAGAGATATTATGGCTTAAAAAACTATAAAGAAACATCGACACAAGAAACAATTATAAGATAGGTGGGTCCCTCAAGGTATTTTTAAGAAGGTGATGTCCTATGGATTTTTAAAGGAAAATGGTATATTTTTGGTGAAGGATGTCATATTGGGTGTGAAGGTGTCTTCTTTATATGGGTTGACATTACAACATTTCTTCACCATATAAGGACATATGTGTTGGTTGAAATTTGCATGACCCTTAACATTCTAAGGGTGTGTAGCTTCAACGATACGTTTTCTATGTTGAAGTTTTATATGGTATACACTTGCATTATTATGCTTTGTTAATTTTGTACAAAATTATTTTGTAGTTTCATTATCCTTTGTTCATGTGTTGTTGTGTGATCCATGACTTCCCTAGGACTTACAACATGCCATATCAAAATTATCGACATTTTTATGTTGGATTACTTCAAATTAGATTAACAATGTTAACATTCCATGATCGTGTCAAGAGACACTTGACATTGTATGCATGTTGTATAAGGAGCTATCCATGAGTTTCATGGACTTGCAGTCCATATTCTGAGTCAATTAGTTGATGAAATTTAATTCATGAGATTAGTATCATGCCATGGATGTTCTTCTTCGAGAGGTACATGAAAAAGTTGAAGGGATTTGTTCACTAAAGGGGGAAACGTAAGGGGTATATCGTGGAAGGGTATATTGTATATGTGTCATTCTATTATGCAAGTGAATACATCAAGCAAGTTAACAACACCCTAAGAGGATTGGTTTAGGATGACCATTGGGATGAGGACAAAAGGTAAGGTGAGTTATGCCAAACCAATATAATAACAATAATGATAAAAGGTGATCAAATTATATTATGATTATTTCTTACAAATGAATTCTTACAAAACTTATGATATTTATTTGGCCTCATACTATTTTTTGTAATTTCATCCATGTATCAAGAAATTAAGGAATGGATGCCATAAATAACGATTATTTACAATATGAAGGCAAAAGTAACCATGGGTTGCATTGTATGAAGAGAAAAGAAGAAAATGGGAGAATGCTAATAAATAGTACAAATGATTGAACGACATAAGCATACCCTATCTTGATCGTTTAAAATAAAATGTAGCACTGAGCTATCTCAACTGTGGGGTGGCATATTGGGTCATACATAAAATATGGCCAATCCAAGCATGATCTTCATGGTGAAAAAAATGCAGTATACATAGTAATCATGTGCAAGAATGTTGTAATAAAACCTCTTAGCAGGCTTATTCATTTTATATTGTACATTTGATTTATGACACGTATTATGTTGTTGTTACAATACCTTTGGATCCCCTTTTCTCCCCTCACAATAATTTATCTCCTCTTCTTTACCCTTAGGATTAGGGTTTTTTCATCTTTCCCACTAGGGTTAGGATTATGGATTCTCTTGGCTACTGTATAATCTTAATGGATGGCCTTATGTTACTATCCCCACATGCATGAGTAACATGGGGGGCAACGTGGCTTCCACATGGTGTTGAAGTGGACAAAATGATGGTCAACTTGTCAAGAACAACACTTTATTATACTAAGTCCAATTGGGGTGTTTTTTTTTGTCTACAATAACAAAAAAATTATGTAATATATTTTTCCATAGGTTTAGATTCCAATTTTTTAAAGTATGGGAACAAACTCTAGAAGTTTAAGATCCGAAACTGCAGAATTCAAGATTTGTCTTGAGATTGAGCTGGCAATATCATTAACTCTAATTTTCGCACTCCATACAAGAAATCAAGACGGAAAACAAATATGTTGATCCATTTAAGATCAAGCTTTATATATATATATATATATATCAAGCTTTTAGGGCTCTCTCTCTCTCTCTCTCTCTCTCTATATATATATATATAGGTTTGAGATAACCAAACTTAGTTTAGGGCTTTCACTCACCTAGGAAGATAAGAAAATCTCAAGAAGAAAAACAAATATGTTGATCCATTTAAGATCAAGTTATATGTGTGTGTGTTAGGTTTGATATATCAAAACTTAGTCTTGGGCTTTCACTCACCTAGGAAGATAAGAAACTCTATGATCTCTTCCTTGTTTGACTACTGATCAAAATAAGAGCCCAACGAATCTAATGCTTCTTGTTTGATGCTTTCATAGGATTTCAAAAGAAGGATAATAACTCTTTTTTTAGATTATTTAAGCACATAAGAGGAAACAGGTAAATAAATCAATGTTGTCTCTTTTCATTTGATCTATTTGTTAATTGATATATCATTGTTGCAGATTTATCAATGAGAGAGATCCAATTTTTTGAGGTGTAATTTTTTAAGCCCAATTTTTTTTTAAGTTTAGAGAAAATTTACACCTCAATATAGGTTTGAGATGTATCTATACTTTTTTATTTTTGGTACATAACACTAGGTGACATCATCTCCCCCATCATGGCTACTCTCGGTGCAATTAAGTATCCTCAACTTGGTATTCCTCCTTCTTCTAGTGTGATGCCTTAGTCTAGCTATCTCATTAAGTATGGAACTTTTGAATAATTCATCATGTAAATCAAACTCAAATAAACAAATATATAACTAAAATTATTTTATACTAACCATTTAATAGTTTTCAATAAATTATTTTTCATTTGCTTAAACCAACATTTGCATATATCTATTTTTAGAGATGTAATTATGATTTTTTTAATTTTTTCACATCTAGAAAAAATTTACACCACATCTTTATGTACTAAATATATTTAGATCTAAGATTGATTTATGTTAGTTTTAATTTTTTTATATTTTATAATCCAACATATATTTTTAATTATTTTTTATTTATTTTTGAAAATGTTAATAACATTTTCTTCCTCTCAATACAATAAAAATAAAATATATTTCTTTAAAAAAATTATAATTACAACCTATTTATTTATAATAAATTAAAAAATTATAATTACAACAAATTTGTAATTATTATAGGTATAAGTTAATAAAAATGTCTGATCTCGAATCACATCAACCAAGTCAAAGTAACCATTATTCCATCAACCATTACACATGTTTACATATACACTGAAAATCAGATAAACAAATTAAAAATACACAATCATTGAAAAATCGATAAACAAATTAAAATATACACAACTCATTCCACATCGGAGAAGGATATACACAACCACATAAAAACGTGGAGAAAGAGGAGGATTCAACAAGCGAGGAGTATTATGTGGAGAGAGATAACGATTTAGCAAGCGACGAGTAGGAGTACAATATTGTAGTTGAATTTGTCATGGCAATAAAATAATAGAATAGTGTGTATTTGAATCCGTCGTAGGAACAAACAACAAAACCCTTCACATTAATTATGAATGGCTAAAATAATGTTATAATAAAAGGATTGACTTAGCAATGGGATGGCATGGTATTAACATAGAAGAAGCTTTGGGAAGGTGTGAACGTGTTGTTTGGTTCGCCCGATTGATCGATGCCGAGGGAGGGAAGACGGAGAAAGCATTTATTTAATTTCACGGGATAATGCGAAGAGAAGACAGGAAAAGATTCGGAATTCCCATTTGATAGACAAGCGTATTTTCGATTTCGAATTCCTCATCCTCCTGAACGCATTTTCTCGATACTCATGTATGGAGTCTTCGTTCGTTTTCAAAGCCAAAACAGGTGAGGTGGGGTGCGTTGCGAGGTTGGAAGTTCGAATCCCCCGCAAGTAGCACAGTCAGTTGATGTTATGGAAGAATTTACGTTTGTGCGTCTTTGCTTTTGATTTTTGAGGAGGATTGAATTTCAAATTGGAGTTGTTTCCTAATTCGATGGCATTTGTTGTTCGGAACAGCTCTTCATTCCGCAGCCGCTAAGGCAGAGCGGGTACTAACGGAAATTAAGGCAGATTTTAAGCAGGATTTTGGGCTGGGCGGTTCTGCTTCTGCGAATTCAGGTTATTTTGTATGTGTGCATGTTTGAATTTTTCTTTAATTTTGCTGAGATACCCTATGCGATAGTGGTTGAATGCGTTATCCCTGATGGAACACTTTGTCTTGAATTTGCTGGAGTAATCCAGTGCAGAAATCTATGCCATTTTAAATAATTGTGAATTTTATATATGTTGCAACACAGAAGGTTCTAGATTGATTTTTGTAAGACCAATTTTGCTGGCTGCAGAGAGTGAAACAAAATCAGAGTTGCCTTCAATCAGTAATACAGAATATGAAGACGAGTCTTCGAATCCCAATCTCGTGGCACCGAAGGTAAGGAAATCCACTCCATAAATCTAGTTTTATTTCGTACAACTCCTGTAATATGTGCTCTTGTTTTTGCCTTTGTTTCCTCATCAATGCAAAAGAGTCCAACCTTTTGTTTTCACTGGTAACATGGATGCCGTGAAAAATAAATGATCTGCATCCTCCCAAAAGGGTTTCTTTTGCACCCCTTACCAGCTGTTTTGAAATGCATAACATGAAGGAAACTATTTTATATTAATCTAGAAATATTTATCCGAGGTAACAAAAATGGCGATTTCCTTCCCTTGGAGAAAGGATATGGACATCACATAGATAACAATAACAAGCCAAAGTGGCCCCACAAGGGATGCCACCGAAATTCCTCGCAATGTTAGTATCGGAGTAAGGGAGGATGCTATCTCATCAACCCCAGGACTTGCACCCTAAAGCCTGCTGCCAGGCTGCAAAGTTTCGGTGCAGGTAATGCTTTATAAGCCACCTCTGTCTCACAATTGTTAATCACACACCTACAATTAGAAGGAGAGTATTAATGTGGAACATAATTCCAATCCTAGGATATACTACTGCAGTAGTAAGACTTACAATTATCATGGACATCCCACAGACAACAACTGCAAAAGAGAGAGAGAGAGAGAGAGAGAGAGAGAGAGAGAGAGAGAGAGAGAGAGAGAAATGCCTTAGTACAATTCTCCTGATCATGCCTGCACAGGGTTATTTCTAGGCATGCATTCACAAAATTGAAAACTTGTTACTAACTAGATCTTGCAATTAGCTTCTTCCTGCTATAATTCTACTCAAGGCATTGAACTCATTCTATTCATCACTTTTTGCAGAATGTATGTTGCAAATAGAATAGAACAACTTCACATTATCAGGAGGAGATGTGAATCCAAAATGACTAGATGCTCCATCTCCACTGTTTTAAAGTCTTTATAGTTTATACATATCATTTAGTTAAGTTGAGTCAATTCTACTCACATCTTTCATACCTTGTCTCTGTGTGTGTTTGAAGAAATTTATATCCTATTCCTTATATTTATGGTGACAAAACTAGTGAGAGCATCCCGCCACTGTTTTAGGCCTTTGGGGGAGGAGGCCAAGAAGCTACATCATTTGCAATCAAGAGTAGTGAAATTGGGATGTTGTGTAGTAGGAAACTATCATCAGAATGAATGTTCTCTTTGATGTAGATTCCAAACACTGTCGATGATAGGGGTGTTAAAATTTAACATGTATATAAATTTAATAGCAGTAACAGCCTTCTTTTGAACTTCTAACAGACTTGTATAGTATATCAGCAGTAGTTAAAAATCTGAGTTATGTAGCAGCAGTAAAAGATAAACAATCATCCACACGTTATGCACAGGAACACAAGAATTTTTACAGGGAGACCTTTCAAGGAATAAAACCCCAAAACAAATAATAATCCAACCTCTAAATGAGATGGCTGAGTTATGGGATGGTTGAGTTTGTACATGAGCAGGTAAGAGAGAGACATTTACATCAAGTTTGAGTTTGCTTCATAGACCAAAAGAATCCTGATATAATTGACTGTCCAGCATATGTATGTTGTTACTTGTCTGTCATAGTCAAACCCCAAACGTCATGGATCTGCTGCCACTTGCCTGGAACAGCCTTCGGATGGTACAGTCTGCTGGTACAGACCTCAACAAGTACTGCCGTGACCTGTGGATACCCTAGCAGGGTTGCTGAGCCAAGTGGCTGGCCCTAGACAGGGCTTGGATGGACTGTGGGTGGCCCTAGCAGGGCTACCATGAACTGTAGGTGGACCTAGCAGGGCTACCGTGAACTGTAGGTGGACCTAGCAGGGCTGCTGTGAACTGTAGCAGACCCTGTAGCAGACCCAAGATAGGGCTGGATGAACTTGCAGCAGGTCCTAACCAATCTGTAGGGTGTGGGAAGCAGTAAAAGGGCCTAGTAGGGAAGCCGTGAGCTGGAGGAGCACTTGCAGCAGCTGTCAAACAGTCACGAGAGAGAGAGAGAAGACGCAGCAGCTGCCAAAACAGTCACGAGAGAGAGAGAAGATGCCCAGCAGATATCCCCGCAAATTTCCTCGGATGATGAGGAGATCAGATGATTGAAACAAAATGAAGATCAACTTAATTTGTATTTCATCAATGAAAGGTGAATCCACAAAATGGGAAATCCATTTAACCTTTTGATCTTTTAAGGTCATTAACTTTTTAATCTTTTGACCATTGACTTTTATCTTTTAATCTTTTATGGTCTTTTAAATTCTTTTAATCTTTTGACAATTTGACTTTTTTATTTTATTTTAAATTTTTATGGTCTTTTAATCTTTTTAATCTTTTGACCATTTGACTTTTACTTTTTAGCCTTTTACCACATGGTCCTTCACTTAGAGGGTACTTGGACCAATGCTGAGGGTGCTTGGACCCATAAGGGGGTTTCTTGGTTCATTAAGTCATATCAAGAGTTCTTCTTGGTCTTCATGACAACTCTAAGCACATCATCAAAAACAAGGAGGATTATTAAGTGTTTTATCTTGTTTTCATCATTGACTTCATGATCGTGTGTTAGGTATCTTCAACAAGGGCTGGCCAGTCCCTTGAGAAGGTCCCATCACTCATTGACCAAGAGGATGGGTACATCACTTGCCTAGATCCAGTCTAGGGCTTCTAGTGATGTCCCGGTAACTGACTAGGTGCCCAGTCCCTTGAGAAGGTCCCATCACTCATTGACCAAGAGGATGGGTACATCACTTGCCTAGATCCAGTCTAGGGCTTCTAGTGATGTCCCGGTAACTGACTAGGTGCCTCAACCCTAGGCTGCATCAAGTTGACCCAAGGTCAACGACTTGGTAACTGATCAAGTGTCTCCATTCTCCTAGAGAGTGGCTCTTAGCCCTAGGTTGAGTTTTCAGTCCCGGACTGAGTCAAGTTTCTGGTAACTGACCAGGTGCCTCCATTCTCCCAGAGAATGGCTCTTGATGTTGCTCAAGAATCAACACTCCCTCTCAGCGAGAGAGGTATTCTCTGTAATACCAAGTTTTTCTAAAAAGTATACAAACTTTGTCAATGGCAAAGGCTTGGTCAATACGTTCGCAGTCTGCTCATCTGTACTTATGTATAGAAGTTTCATGGCCCCTCTTTGGACCATATCTCTGATGAAGTGATACTTCATCTCAATGTGTTTCGATTTGAAACATTGGATTTTTTGAAAGCTTTATACAACTCTGATTATCACAATGGATAATAGTTGTCTCAAGCTTTCCACCAAACAAGTCAGAGAGTAGCTTCCTTAGCCGCACTACTTCTCTTCAGGCATCATTGGCGGCAATATATTCAACTTCAGTTGTGCTCTGAGCTATGGAGCCCTATTTCCTGTTGGACCAGGAGATCATGGTTGATCCCATGCTGAAGCAATATCCTAATGTGCTTTTCTGGTCCACTGCACGACCACCCCAATCGGAGTCAGCATAACCATGCAACATTACTCCACTACTGGAAGTGTACTTGAGCCCATATATAATAGTACCTCGCAAATATCTAAGCACATGTTTAGCAGCTATCCAGTGTATGTGCTTAGGCTCAGACATGAATTGACTTAATGCAATTACTGCATAACAAATATTTGGTCTAGTGTGCACGAGATACATTAGGGATCCAATAAGTTGTCGATACTGAGTAGGATCCATTGACTTTGAACAAGAGGCTGTGTAATGTCCCTTTTTGAAATTCTATTAAATGACCAATTTTTTCACTTTTTTTCCCTATTTCAACCTTTGACTAGTTTTGATGTCTAAGTCTCCAAATTGGCCCAAATGCTCCCAAATCTTATTAGAGTGTGTATGACTGATATTAAGACTTGAATATTATGTCCAGAGATGATTTATAACCCTCCAATCACTTCTGCAAACTAGTTTTATATTCTGATCAAAGTAGGAGTCTTTACTAGCAAATTGGGGTTCCAATTCCCCCTGGGTAAATGCTGGAAAGGGCTTCTCAAATGCTCCCAACCCCACTCGAATTTCTGAATAGAGGCAGGGGATGTGTAAGGGACATTTTAAAGGTCTCATATGCATCATGGTTCAGTTTATACAGGCTGTTATGACTCTCTCCAAAACAACTCCCAAATCACTATTTCGACCCTTGGGGAAAAGGCGCAAAATCTTCTCCCAATGCAATTAAAATGAGTAAAATGGCTTCCAATGCTTAAGTACTGAACATGAAACTTGTAATACACATTAATGACAGTCCATTCATCATACATTTATCAGAGAGACATTCCTCCATTCGAAATAATCAACATTACCATGGCATATATCAAAATAGAGTGGAAATGGTCATTGTTTGCTCATTAAAAGTCAAATTGACATACAACTCTTGGGTATTTCGACTTGAAACTTTCTGAGAATGAAGAACAAAGCATATTGAACTTATTACAATCATAGATAGACCAGGAGAAGCTCTCTCACAAAGTACAATAGCTCACCCAAGGCGCAATCCCTCCATGAGCATGAATATGCAATGGAAATTGGAAATGTTTGAGATGAAGTGCTGCAATAGAAGAACCCACGAGCTGCCCTATAGCTTACACCTACAATTACAACTCCATTAAAGCTCCATGAAAGACTTGAGTGGCCTCTCCAAACACCAACTTGGATGGGAATCTTTCACCCTTGAAATTGGCTAAGGCAAGAAAACTAGTTATCCACTAGCTCTCACAATTCACAAATGACAATTTCTCAAATGATCAAAAGCTCTTCTCTTGGTTGCTTCCTCTATTTTATAAACATCCTCAGCCTTCTAAGGTTCCCAATCCATCCACAAATTCAAGCCAATTCGAATTAGGGTGTGTGCTCATGATTTGCCATGTGTCCTCCCTTTCCTAGCCTTCCACCTTCCCCAAATTCGAGTAGGAGCCCATTGAGCTTCCCCAACTCACATGAGAGCTCTCTTGGATGCTCTATTTCGATCTGTCATGTCAGATATGTCAGATGTCAGCCTTCAGATCTGATTTGTGTCATAGCATTTTCATCATTGTTGTCATAGAGCTAGGGAATCTATTCCAAGTGTCTCACTAGCTCCAAAATGACTCTTCCTCTCCCATGTAAGTTACATTTCCTCCCAAATTCGACCTATGATGCATATGACCAAGTGTATAAGTCTTCTAACTTATCCAAGAACCTTTAGGCTTCCCATGGATTCGAAATTGCAATAGGAGGATGCCATGTGGCACAAAATTTCTAGCTTGTGTGGGTCCCATAGTCTCCATGTGTCTCCATGCTCCATTGCCACTTCAATTTCCTCTTGTATTTATTTAATAAGCTCCATTATTAAATATTTATTCCATTCTAATGTCTAAACATCATTTATCAGCTCCCTTATTAAAATTCCAAATGTATCCATCCAACCTAGGGAACTAGTAGGATTGATGGAATTGTCCTGCTATGTACTTATTTGAATGGTGACATTACAGTCTGACTCATGTAGCTTCTTCAAGTTGGTTGTCATGGGTGTGCTCATGGGCTTGCAGTCTTCCAACCCAAACCTTTGTAGTATATCAATAGTATACTTTCCTTGTGAGAGAAAGATCTCGCCTGGATTTTGGCAGACCTCTAAACAAAGAAAATAGTGCATGAGACCCAAATCCTTCATCTTAAATTTTGATGTGAGCTCCCTCTTACACTGAGCTATTATTTGTTTGTCTCCAGTGAGGAACACGCCATCCACATATAACACCAGGATTAATGGATGATTCTGAACAACCTTGAAGTATAGGTTGGAGTCAACGACACTTTTGGAGAATCCCAGGCTGTGGAGGTAACTATCAATCTTGGCATACCAAACTCTTGGAGCTTGTTTGAGCCCATACAGAGCTTTCTTTAATTTGCACACATGCAATTTCATCCCATGAGTCACAAAACCTTTTGATTGCTCAATGTAGACTTCTTCTTCAACTTTTCCATTAAGGAAAGCTGTCTTTACGTCCATTTGGTGAAGTTTCCATCCGAAGACAATAGTGAGAGAGATGATTGTTCTTATGGTGGTATATCTGGCAACTGGAGCAAATGTTTCATCATAGTCTATGCCTTCCTTTTGAGAGAAACTTCGTGCTAGAAAACTTGCTTTATATTTTTCAATGTTGCCATCCGCGACATGCTTGATTTTGTAGAGCCACTTAGAAGTTACTACAAACTTCTCTTTTGGTCTTGGGACTATTTCCCATACATCATTTTTTATGATAAAATTGTATTCCTCTATCATGGCATTGTTCCATACCTGTTGATTTGCAACTTCCTTATACGTAGAAGGTTCTGCTTCAATCATCTTGCTCATAAGACCTGAATACTTCTGGGGATACTTGCTTTCTCTGAAAGTTCCAGTAGGAGCTTTAAGTTTCTCTGTTTCTTGCAAAGTTTCTCGAGCCCAAGCAGGTCTTCTCTTATAAGGAGGAGCTTTAAGTAACGCTTCGTCATGCCTTTCTATGGGAGCATTTGATATTGAAGGCTCATCCTCTTCTACCTGCTGATTTTTTGAATGAGGAGAATCTGGAATTTCGGGAGGAGATTCTTCTGGGTCATTTGGAAGCTCTTTAGAGTGACAAAAAGTAGCTTCCTCATGAAATATCACATCTCTATTGACCTCAATGTACCTTTGACCAGACACATAGATGCGATAAGCTTTTGAGTTTTCATTGTAACCAACAAATGTCCCTTTCTTTCTGGATGGTTCTAGCTTTGATCTCTTTTCTTTTGGCACATGAATATAAACTAGAGTGCCAAGGATTCTCATGTGATCAACTGCAAGTTTTTTACTTGTGAATACTTCTTCTGGAGTCCTTTCCCCCAAAATGGCACGAGGACATCTGTTTTGAATGTAGACAATAGTATTGGCAGCCTCAACCCAGAGAGATAAAGGAAGATCAAGATCTCACAACATGGCTTTGGCAGCTTCACAAATTGTCATGTTCTTCCTCTCTGCAACTCCCTCTTGATTCCTACTTCTCGGCAAAAATCATCAAACTCATTAGATTCAAACTCACCTCCATTGTCTGATCTTAAGGTACGGATGTGCCTTCTTGTCTGCTTTTCAAACAGAGCCTTGAACTCTTTGAACTTATCAAAAGTTTCACTTTTAATTTTTAGGAAGTAAATCTAAGATTTGCGAGAGTAATCATCGATAAGCAACCACTTAAAGAGGGTGAAGTCATAGGTCCACATATGTCTGAGTGAATTGTGTCCAAAGTCCCTTCAAATCTACTGTTACTCTTAGGGAAGGATTTCTTGATATTCTTGCCTAAGGCACAACCTTTACAAATACCATCATGTTCATAAGGAAACTCGGGCATACCTGTTACCATCTTTTGAAGACTAGGGATAGCTTTATAATGAAGGTGTCCAAGCCTTCGATGCCATAATTCACATGGATTGATTGTGCTGTGAACCAATGCCTGAGTGAAATGTCCAGATGCCTTGTAGAGGCATCCCTCTTGAACCCCAATCATCTCAGTTGAACTTAGTTTTTCCTTCTTTGACCATAGGAGAACCTTGCTATCCATGAAGATTACTATGTAGCCTTTATCTTCTAATCTAGCAACTGAGAGGAGATTCTTTTTCAAGCCAGGGACATATAGTATGTCCTCAATATGCAGAATAGTTCCAGAATCAAGTTGAATTGATGCTGAACCAACTCCTTTGATTTCATAGGTGGTATCATCTCCATGTTCTACTTGAGTAGTGAACTTCTTCTTTCTGTAGTTGGTAAGAGCTTCACGAAATCTCGTCATGTGTCGAGAAGCTCCACTGTCCACCAACTAGGAGTTAGCACTATTGGTGATAGATCCGGAGAGAGCAGAAATTTGGTAGTATTCTCTTCTTGATTCTTCTTCCTCGGTTCTTCTTTTGTTGTGGATGCTTTGAATCTTCTTTTGAATTTTTTCTTTGACTGCCTACAATCTTTGGCATAGTGTCCCATCTTGTGACAATTAAAACATTAAATCTTAGATACATCAAGGTGCTTATCTTGAGGCTTCCTCTCTTTCTTCTTTGGAGGAAAGGATTTCTTGAACTTATTTGTCTTGGCTGCAAGGGCAAGGTTCCCTTCCTTAACGCCACTAACTCTGCTTTGAATTCTGCCTTCTTCTTCCAAGCAACCATGCCATAGTCTTTCAAAGTTTGGTTGAACTTCCCTACCACTTATGACAGCGAAAAAGGTTTCCCAAGAACTAGGAAGACCATAAAAAACAGTTTGGACAAGATCATCATCATTGACTGAAGTACCAATAGCTGAGAGTTGATCTCTTACCTGGGATGTTTTTGTGAAAGAGGCCACCCCTTCATCTTTCTCCATATTCATATAACGAAGCCGGTTCTTCAGGACTCTTTTCTAACTGGGTGCTTTCTTTTCATATAGATTAAAGTGTCAAAACATCCTTTGGCTGTCTTTAGTGGGGTTATGACAGGCATCAAGGTCTCTTTGACTGAATCATATATAATTCTTCTTGCCTTGGCTTGCTTCCTTTTGAATGCAGCCCTCCCTACATTAGTTGTGGGTTTTTCTACAGTGTTGATGACCAAGTTATCAAGGTTATTTTCTTCTAAGGTGGCTGTAAGTCTTGCTTTCCATGAATTGAAATTGGATGACCTGTTTCCGCCTTTCACACACCTGGGGGGAAACGTGGCAAAAATCTTCAAGCCACTCGGTGTGTCCTTGGGGGCAAGTCTTGAGTCAAGGTTGTCACCTTGTTCTTGACTCCTCCGTTTAGGCCAACTCTTAACGAAGCCAAGGGGGGTAGATCCTATTAAATTGTTAAGGATGTTAAGGCTTAGTGAGATGGTGATGAATGAGTTATTTAGGAGTTTGATAAACAAAACTAACACAAGATATTGCAACGGAATTAAAACACAACAACATAAAGATCAATATATGATATGTAAAGCATAAAGCAATAGATGATTATATCAAATAAAGAGCCAGTGCCAAAATGGAGTCCACAGATAAAGTGCTGTTGTATTGCTGAAAGAAAAAAAATGTTGCAAGCGCTCTTGGTCAAATTCTAGATTAATGTGGGGATGAGTTGATTAACTTAAGGGAAAGGGAACTTCAAATATACCCGAAGGTGCAAGGAGTACGTTCAAAATCGTTATCTGATGCGGCTCCCTGCAAGGAATTTGTAGGCTGGTTGGAGTCTTTGAGACGTGTTCAACACTATACCAACAAGGGTGTAGCCTAACGGTTTCTCAAGGTCGCTACTCAGTTGTTCCCGCTTCCTTTGTGGATTTTGCCACCGCAACGGATAAATTCGAGTCGTTGGATTTTTGCCTGGGAGGTTAATTGGGGCATGAAAACTTAATTAATCTAGTCACCCACGTTGCTTTTGATGCAACCAACTGTTCGGATGAACCGCAACGGTGTAGAGCATACACAACGGAGTCTAAAGGATTTTAATAATCGTTTTGTTGTTAAAAATAAGAAAAGTGACCTCCAAGGATCTCTTTCGGTGCAAGTGAATTGCAATCGGGAAAGCAAGAAGGGGTTGATTTTATTAATGTTTTTTGTATTTGAAATTGGAATTGAAGTGCAAGAAAAGAAAAAGGGTTATTTAATTAATCTACCACGAATCTCTTTCCTCTTTCTGGTCACTCGAGAAATCGTGGGGTAAGTAATAGTGTTACTTTGAAAAACTTGAAAGATGTAAACAATTTTGCAATATCAAACAAAGTACACTACTTGCATGTGAACGAATAAAACTAAACTAAAGCAAAATATAGAAAAAAGCAGAAATGCAAAAAAAGGAAAACCGACGCAGATCCTCCAGGGGGGATGGAGAGTGGGGCTTGAAAGAGCCTACTTGACCCGAGTTGCTTTTTATTATACTCGGTTACAATCTTGATAGAAAATACCCTAAGCTGCACGAAACTGGGAAACAGGGATGAGTTTTCGAAATGGGGACGCGTTGGAAATGTGACCCCCCAAAATTTAGGAAACGGGGAAACGCGATATATATATATATATATATATATATAATGATTTACAGATTAAATTCAATATCACATTTAACGTTTTTACTCATAATTTCATAAGTGATTCCATAATGCAAGTGGAAATAGCCAAAAAACAACCTTCAAAATGAGGCTAAGTCGCTAATACATATATATCTAGATTCCAAAATCAGCCTTTTTTATACGAGGCTACAAGTACAATACTACATCAACATGAACAAGGAAAATATAAAGAAAACATGAGCTGAAGTCCAAAGACTAATAGTCATCATGCTCGGGCTCATCTTCATACTCCTCAAAAATAGAACAAGAAGCCATCGTGAGCCAATGAAGAAATCCATGAGAGAAATGTTGAGCCATGTGGGAAAAATGGGCATTGGGTGTTATTTTATAACAAATCCAAGCCTTGAAGAACTTTCCAGAAGCCTCTAAACCCCTAGTCGGTGAAGGAAAAACCCAATTTAAAAAAAAAAAAAACCTATTTTAGCGGATTGATAGAGGAAATGCCACTTTTTGGGCAATTTTTTTTGGAAACGGGTTTCCTTCCGAAGGAAACGTCCCCTCACTCTCGAAAACGGGTTTCGTTGCCGTATGTTACGGGTTTCCATGTTTCCGTACGGAAACAGGCTGGGGACATGGGGGGAGGCCACGTTTTCTGCAACATTGAAAATACCACTTGGTTCTTATACAGGACGAACTGAAGGGCTTTCAAAACAATCCAAAAGTGAACACGGAAGATGGGGAAACCCTTGGGGGTCTTCGGATGGCCCAAAAATCGATTTTCGGACAACATTTCCTCCTCTTTTTGGAAGGACCTGCTAAAAACCAGCAAGCTTTATTAGTATAAAGTGCCCAAAAACACTTTAAAAGTGTTTTTGGACAACGCAAAAAATTTCGTAAAAAAATTCTAAGTTAAAACTATGTAAAAATGCTTTCCTTGGGATCTTGGCTTGCCTTTTGGGCAGCCAATACGATGTGCACTTTATGCTAGATTTATCTTTAGACTTTAAAGGAAAGACTACTTTATGCAAGCTATAAATTTCACTTAAAATGCTTTGCAAAAAATTAAACTGTCCTATGCCAGATCTACTCTTGGAAACATAAAACTTTAAAGCATTTTAGATCTAAGCTTTAAGAACTTGCAAACGAGATCTAAAGGAAGATTTTAACTTTAAACACGATAGATCTACAAAAGCAAGGAAAGTAACTAAGGGATAAAATGGTTTTTTAAGAAGATAAAGAGATGGAGAAAGAGCTTGTTGCCGCGAAAGATTTGCTCAAAGACTTCGTAGTGGGATGCCGAGGGGCCATGTTATTGGAGATTGTTGGAGATTGAGTGGAGTCAAACTAGATCCACACTTCCTCCAAGCTAGATACCCTGAAACTCAATCACAAACTTTGCATACCCGTGAGATCTTGAAAACATATATAAAAGGAGACTAAAATAGCATGGAAATTAACTTATTTGTCATGCAAATATTGATTTCTAATCATACATGAATAAATAGAAATGAAAGTAAACTTACTTACAATTCCTATTCCTACTGATTCAGAGGAATCTTGGTGAGGCAAGATCTATATCCAGAGTAAACAAAAAATGCAAGAAAGAAATTGGTTACCTCATGAAAATGTAACAATTTTGGCCCACACACCAAAGCAACAAACCATTAGCCTCCAAAGATTTTTATTATCAAGCAAAAAAAATAGCATAACAGATTACAACAACATGCGCTCTCTTACTCCAAACCCAACTAGTTTGTGAGAGAGGCAGAGGCTTTATTTATAGCCAGAACAAACCCTTGGGGGGCTACCGACACTGAAGATAAACCCGGAGTGTAACTGAGTTGAGAAGTCACACTGAGCTTGGACTGAGTTAAACTGCAGAGGCAATTGACACCTCTCTCACTTAACTCACAATCAGCTGCCAACACACTCAATCGAACCACCAACCAAGCTCCACCCCCATCCATTGGTGTCAATCCTCCTCATGGGTGAGCTCACGAAGTTGGTGAAATGAGGGTGATGTCACATGTTTCATGTATGCGCTAGCTCAAAGTTAAACCAAGGTTTAAATCCGCATGAAACTTTAAGTGGGGAGGGGTCCACCCCTCTTTCCCCATTCGCTAGCATCCACTTTTGCTAGCGTGAAGGCTCACGTCACCCTCCCCTCACACTAGCTCTATTCACAACCAAAGTTTGAATCAAACTTAAGTTGAAAGAGGATTGTGAGCCTTAGGGGGACCCATGCCATGTCACCCTATTCAAATATATTTTAATGTGACTTTGATTTTTTCACTTTCCAAAGTTTGACCATGGTGCCAAATTGATGTAATTTAGCATTAAAATGCCAGTTTGATGCATCTTTAGCTGAATAATGCTTTGCGGGGTGTTCTGGTCGCCCAACTGATGTGGAAAGTGGTCCTTGGGGTAAAGAGGACGCTCTGAGTGTGAAAACGAGTGTCCCCACGTCAGAAACGGACTCCGTATCTGACTTTTATTATATTTTGAAGTTTTTTAATTAAACCATTAAAAATGGCTTAAAAAATGGGAAAAAATTATTTTCTCGGAAATGGACGAAGCTCTAGGGGGACCTAGCACATGTCCATACGACTCAATTTGAATGCCTAGCATGTTGAAAAACATTGACACGAAGGCTCTAATAACCTCCTAAGGCCGAAACACCAAGACAAATACCCCAACTTTGGAGGTGTGAGTGAAAAACTCAGAAATTATTAGTCGTTTGTTCAACAACCAATAATAACCAAGGGAAAAAACACTCTGGGCTAGTTGGATTGATGCTTAAGTCTGGGAAGCCAAGCCTTTTATAAAAAATTATCATGCTAAGACATTTTTACAATTTCCCCAAGGGGGTATGAACATGTGTTACAAAAAAATTAAAAAAAAGTTCCCAGAAGAACCTGAATGACTTCTGAATTCTGAAAGATGAACAATGTTGTTTGTCCGTCTCATCCTACTCACTTGATACCACCAACTAGATATGACCTAGTAGGTAACATGACCCTTCAAGCCTGTCTTCTAGCTTAAAAGTAGCTGAGGCCATCTTGATCCAATAGGAGTTTGCTACCTTAGTCTGCAATTTGTCCCAAGGTCAATGGAGGCTACAATGATTTGCTCAAGCATTGTGCTCTTCACATCCACAACTCTGATACCATGTTAAAATTTAACATGTATATAAATCTAATAGCAGTAACAACCTTCTTTTGAACTTCTAACAGACTTGTATAGTATATTAGCAATAGTTAAAAATCTGAGTTATGTAGCAACAGTAAAAGATAAACAATCATCCTGTAATGTTCCCAAAAGTGACATGCATGCAAACCCTAAAAATGACATGCATGCAAAGCTCAGAAGTGACATACATGCAAACCCTAAAAGTGAGATGCATGCAAACCCTAAAAGTGACATACATGACATCTAAGCATTATTTAATGATGCATGCACCCAATTAAGTCTCCATGCGCATGCATGCAAGTCAACTGCAAATTAGAAGTTAAAGTGACCTAATTAGGTCAAAGATTAGGTTTTGCGCAGTTGAACTTTATAAATAGAGGATAAAGCGAGAGGAGACTTCACTTTTGGATTATGATTATTTTGGGAGCTCTTGGATAGCAGCACAGCGTGCAACACAGCAGTTGGGGTTGGAGACGGAGTCTTCAGCTAACAGGATTTCGGCAGTGAAACATCTGTCCTAGTCTTATTCCGGCAATTAGGGCAGCGAACCACTTCATCTGGTTTGGAGCAGCAATCCTCTTCTGGCTGCTGCTTGGTTATTTATTGAAGTTGTGGTGTTATTATTCATTATTGAGTTTTGGGTTTTGGAAGCTTTAAGAGCTATTTAGGGCAGCTGGGCGAATTCTCCCTTGGAAGTCTGAGAGCAAGGGTGTATCAAGTAGAGGCTTCATTATTGTGGAGCATGGGCATATTCATCATTGGTTTGGGCAGCGATCTTCTGTACTTTATTCAGGCAGAGATTCTTCTCTTTGCTGCTGCATGCTTATCTGCTGAGGTCGTGGCTATCCTTGGGAGCTGGAACCATTAAATACACCAGAGATTTCCTCTCTCTTGGCAGCGTTTCATCATTATTGCAGAGACCTCTCTTTAAACTGAGGCGTGGGCAGTCATATTCCAGACAAGAAAAGGGGTGAGCCATTGATAGAGTGATCTTCCATTTCCTTTGGCAACGAATTAGTACTCCTAGCAGAGATCTATCAAAAGGGCGACTTGAATCATCTCAAAAGGAGCGTGATATTTGTTTGATGGTCCTATCTCAAAAGAGGGCGCACGATTTTATGCATGAGAGAAGATTAAAGAAAGGGAAGGCCGTATTCATATTCTCAGGGCTATAATCTCCCCAAGCTGGGCGTGATCTATTTTTCTGGGCATGTAACTATCTAGTGGGGCTCTCTTCTCCTGCAACACTCTACCATTGCCCTATACACACAGATCTGATTATATAGTACTGCTGGTAAAACTTACAGCCACTGTCATCATAATTTAAGATCTGATTATAAATTGCTGTTGTTACAGCCATCAACAACCACTGACATTCCTGGCAGGGATCCCATTCTCAGCTGGTGCATATAACATTGCATGACTGATATTTAAATGAGAAATAGAGTTCATGGTATTTGGGGAATCAGATCTAGTGTTGAAAGCATCATACTTCCTCCTGGGCACTATTAAATATTGACTAGCAGCAGTCTTAATGCTTGCAGTAAACCATCAGCATTGTTCAAAGGTCAGAGTTATTCCACTTATTATATATGGTTACACAGGACTGATTTGAGGTACTTGTTTTGTCCACACTTGCATAAACAGTTTATGTTTTCCATTTGTGTTCTCTTGTTTAATATCATGGGATTTATAATGGTTATGCATTTTACTATGTCATGCAATTAATATTTGAATGAGCAAACTGTTACATGAAGATTGCAAACAACAAAATAAACTAGTAAGCCAGAGGAACTAAGTGAAAGGAATAATATTCTCAAACAACCACAAGCAAATAAATTTCAGGTTTACAAGAAACAAGCAAGTGCAAACATAAGAAGGCAGATCTCCTTAAATTGGGATTTTACACATCCACACGTTATGCATAGGAATACAAGAATTTTTACGGGGAAACCTTTCAAGGAATAAAACCCTAAAACAAATAATAATCCAACCTCTAAATGAGATGGCCGAGTTTGTACATGAGCAGGTAAGAGAGAGACATTTACATCAAGTTTGAGTTTGCTTCATAGACCAAAAGAATCGTGGTATAATTGACTGTCCAACATATGTCTGTTGTTACTTGTCTGTCATTGTCAAATCCGAAACGTCATGGATATGCTGCCACTTGCCTGGAACAGCCTTTAGATGGTACAGTCTGCTGGTACAGACCTCAACAAGTACTGCCGTGACTTGTGGATACCCTAGTAGGTTTGCTGAGCCAGGGGTCTGGCCCTAGATAGGGATTAGATGGACTGCGGGTGGCCCTAGCAGGGGTGCCATGAACTGTAGGTGGCCTTAGCAGGGCTGCTGTGAACTGTAGCAGACCCAAGATAGGGCTGGATGAACTTGCAGCAGGTCCTAACCAATCTGTAGGGCGTGGGCAACAGTAAAAGAGCCCTAGTAGGGCAACCGTGAGCTGGAGGAGCACTTGCAGCAGCTGTCAAACAGTCACGAGAGAGAGAGAGAGAGAGAGAAGATGCAGCAGCTGCCAAAACAGTCATGAGAGAGAGAGAAGATGCAGCAGCTGCCAAAACAGTCATGAGAGAGAGAGAAGATGTCCAACAGATATCCCCGCGAATTTCCTCAGATGATGAGGAGATCAGATGATTGAAACAAAATGAAGATCAACTTAATTTACATTTCATCAATGAAAGGTGAATCCACAAAAATGGGAAATCCATTTAACCTTTTGATCTTTTAAGGTCATTAACTTTTTAATCTTTTGACCATTGACTTTTATCTTTTAATCTTTTATGGTCTTTTAAATTCTTTTAATCTTTTGACCATTTGACTTTTATTTATTTTAAACTTTTATGGTCTTTTAATCTTTTTAATCTTTTGACCATTTGATTTTTACTTTCTAACCTTTTACCACATGGTCCTTCACTTAGAGGGTATTTGGACCAATGCTGAGGCTGCTTGGACCCTTAAGGGGGTTTCTGGTTTTATTAAGTCATATCAAGAGTTCTTCTTGGTCTTCATGACAACTCTATGCACATCATAAAAAACAAGGACGATTATTAAGTGTTTTATCCCGTTTTCCTCATTGACTTCATGATCGTGTGTTAGGTATCTTCAACAAGGGGTGCCCAGTCGCTTGAGAAGGTCCCATCACTCATTGACCAAGAGGAGGGGTACATCACTTGCCTAGATCCAGTCTAGGGCTTCTAGTGATGCCCTGGTAACTGACCAGGTGCCTCAGCCCTAGCCTGCATCAAGTTGACCTAATGTTAACGACTTGGTAACTGACCAAGTGTCTCCATTCTCCGAGAGAGTGGCTCTCAGCCCCAGGCTGAGTTTTAACAACTATAGTAGTTGTCTGGGTTTAATCCATCATAGCTAATCTTCTTATATGTTAGTGTCTCTTGTTAGCTTTTGGGGTGTGAGTTGCTTCATGTGATGTGGGGTGCATGGTGTATGATTGACCCTTTGTTGTACCATGATGGACATACACATTGGAGTTGGCTTGCTCTTGGATTGCTATGCCTTGTCTTGATGCTTGTGTGGCATTCTTCGTTGGAGCTTTGTAGACTTGTGGAGCTTGATGACTTTCTCCATTAAGCCAACACATGGAGGATGGTTGCTTGCTTAAGAGGAGTGTTGGGAATCTTGGAGGTGGGTGTTGAGTCCTAGATGGAATGGGGATGCTTGGTTGCTTGCATGGAGGCTTGTACTTGATTTGAAAATGCTTGGGTTGAGGAGTGATCATGAAGGTGGGGTGGACCTAGAGGTACACATGGCTTAGGAGGTGTGTTGGAGCTTTGGAGGCCTTTGGAGGAGTGTTGGACCTTGCTTGAGAAGTGTTCAGTCTTGGAGCCTTGCTTGTTGGATGTGCATGCCTTGGAGCTTGACATATGTCATCTAGAGTTGGAGTGCTCGACATGTGGACCCACCTTGTGTAAAGCTAGGTTGCTCTTGTGGACTAGGCCCACCTTTTATTGTAGGCATACCTCACCTCTCATATAAATAGAGGGAGGAGAGAGTCATTTGTCACACTCGTTCACTGTTGAGATCACATGCTTGAGTTAGAGATAGTGGTATTAGAGCGAACTTGTCTTCACGTAATCTTCTTCATGTATAGTTGCTCTCTTTGTCTTGGATGCTAGGTTCTTTAAGGAATTTCAAGGGAAAGCCTAGGGTTATGGTTTCATGCTAAGGAGGCAAAGAAGACTAGGGTTTGGGATAAATCATAGAGGAGCAAAGGTAGCATTTTATTTTGTAGTTCTTGTGAGAGAAGACTAGGGTTTTGTGGCATTTGGAAACTCTATCCCTCGTTGTTCTTGTTGTGGAGGAGAAGAGAAGGAGACATTTAGTACACCTGTGGGATGCTAGTGTAGGTGCCAAGGAGGACTTGCTGGTGGTGATACTAATTTGTTGAGGATCTGTGGTGGAGTGACCCACTTTGGTTAGGAGTGATTCCTAGCTAGGAGTTGGTTGGTGGGGTTTTCTATAGTTTTCCTAGTTTGGAGTTGGTGGTTGGGGATTTTTATGGTTTCCCTAGCTAGGGTTGGAGAGCTTGACTTGTACCATCTGTGATAAAGCTGTGGTATTTACTTGTTCTCTCTCTCTCTCTCTCTCTTTATATATATATATATATATATATATATATATAAAGTTTGCAGCTGTCCAAATATTTTGTACTTGCAGATTTGATTTTCAGATTATGTTATCTTTTTGATTGGGTAGGTTCTAACTTCTAGCAAATGTTGTTGATGCTGATTTGACATAACATATAGGTAAGTTGGTTAAGTGATTTAACACATATCTTGAAGGTAAAGGAGCAGATTTACTGAATTTATAATTTGCTGTAATAAGAGTTTTGAGATCTGTTATATGCTTGGAAAAGTGTCCACTAAGGGTTGTAGCATAGTGGTATCAAGTACCCTTGTCTGGTATTTATGCTCTTGAAATTGGGTTGAAGAGGAGTGAAATATTACTGTTGTAATTTCATATTGCAGATCAGCCCCAAGGCTGAAAGTTCACAGGGAAACCTTAAGATTGAGGTGAAATTTCTGGTAGTGGCATTTCAGTGAAATTTCTACATCTCCTTCTATTCTAGTGTTAAATAATAGGTGCTCCACTTGAGAATTGTAGTACATTGGTCAATGTGATTCCTCATTTACATTATTTACATATCTTGGATTGATTTGCAGATTGTAGATACCTTCAAAGTTCAAGTTCCCAAAGGTTTTAACTTCCACCACATTCTAAGCAGACCTTTATCAAGTTTAGCTGTCCTACTTAAGCTCCATATTGAGAAGGTACCTTCTAATAGATAATGAATAATCGTCCAAAGAGATAAATGTTGATGATAGTGGGAACCTTGCTTGACCCCAATGGTGCTTTTGATACCTGAGATGTACGAAGCTGTCCTATAACTGTCTCATAAAGCCTCATGATAGCAACAATTGGAGAGTCAGAGATACTGATATTGCACAATCCCTTGAACAAGGATTCCCTTGGTACTGAATCAAAAGCCTTTCGTTGGAACTGTTAAAGATAAATGTAATTGGTCTTAATGCATAAACCATCTCCTGTGCACTGCAAAATAATGGATGTAAACTTTAAGTGCATCTTTATTTGTCTTCTGTTCCTTTTCCTTTTAACAACTAAAGGAGTTGTCTATGTTGAATACATCATAACTACTCTTCTTATATGTTAGTGCCTCCTTATATTTTAGTGTCAAATAATAGGCACCGAACTCGAAGAATTGTAGTACCTTGACCAATTCAATTCCTCATTTACATATCTTGGATTGAGTGACAGTCTTACTTTGGCTTCATATTAAGGAGGTACCTTTTTATAGATAATGAATAAATATCCAAGGAGACAAGTTGTTATATTAAAGGAATGAAAAAGTGGAACATGAATAGTATTTTTGCAGGATTATATCAATCTTTTATAGCTGCTAAATTTCTTATTGGGTCACAAAGCAACCAATAATTATTACAATATTGAATATACCATCTAAACATTGAATTACAACTACATTTCTTTTATTGAGGATTGCATTGAATTGAATTCAGGATTGATGGTTGCTTGAATGGTGTGTTAAATTTTACAGGTACCCAAATTCTTATCAAGTAAGCAAATTAAAGAAACAACAGTTGATGAATCTTCTGCAAGACAGTATTCAGAGGACATTTCTAAGGTTTTGTCATATTCACTTCAGTCAGCTCATACGATTTCTCAGATCTGGACATTTTTACTGTGAAATTTTCCTCAATTGTATGCTGATCTGGATTTGTGTGACTAAATATGTAATTCACAGCTACCATTGATTTTATCTTATTCTCTCGCTGAGGACATATTGAAGTTTATTTCACTTCAAGCAGTTCATATGATTGTTGGTATTATTACATTGTTACTTTGAATTGTTCCACATTGTATGATTCTTTGGGATCTGGGTGACTGAAGAGTTCCTAACTCCAAAAATGTCATTACTACGTCCACAACTACATGCACTTCAAGGACGGCCTCGTCTGCACTCTAAGATAAACCAGGTTACAACCACCTTGTAGCCCAAGAATTCCTCCATCCCAGCTTATTATTGTTCCCATCAGCTATGCATAGTCATCACCTGTAAATTTTCCAATGCCTAGGTGCCTGAAGTTTTTATGTTCTCAACCAAACAAATCTGTTATTTAATTGTAAAAATTTAACTTCTTTACATAGCAACAATAACTCGATAGCTGGAAAGTAAATAGTGGAAGTGTAAAACAGTTACACACATATCCAGGTATTTTTCCTTCAAATCAGCTTATTATTTAACTAATCAAAGCTTACAAGGCAACCTCCACAGATGTTAAAACTTAGTAGCTGCATGGTAAACAAATCCACCCCAACCTGTACGGCATGCTGAAGAGAGGTATGATCTGCACCAAAAAACAAGGATGCAACAGCTGCTGTTATACAGCCTGCTATACAGATCCGTATGGCTGTTAGGATCTGCTGTATGGCTATAGTGGACAGATTTTCCTGGCTGATGCGCATTGCTCTCTCTTTTGATTGCTGTCCTTGTCCAACAAAAACTGTCTGAACTCCCTATCTTGGCCTGTCTTTATACTTGTGCTGAAACTCTATTCTCTTAATGACATGTACAGTTGAGATAAAAGTTACAAATATCGTGTCGGCGAATATATTGCCGAGGGTCCAAAGACAAATTATTGGATTTATCAATGAAAATGTTGGCAATATATCAACAAACTTAAAAATACAAAAATATTAAAAAATACAAAATTGCAAAAACTCACGATATATTCAAAAAAATCGCAATATATTTGAAAAAATTGGCAAAAATCTCAATAAAATTGCCGAAAAATCGGGGAAAATATCGGGCGATATATTGTCTATATATTGCCAATGAGTTAGCATTGCAATATCTTGCGATGTTGTCGATGTTTGTAACAGAGGTTGAGATTAATCCTAGTCTAAATCATTAATGTAGTAAACACACTTTATTAGATTCAATAGCTAAATATAAGTCTTTTCACTTTTTCCTAAAGTGAATTACAAAATAGAATTACTTTTCAAAATGTCTTGAACCACTTCTTGTACGTTCACTCTGAACTTGTGCAGAAGTTCCTGTTCAAGCTATATTCCTCAACACTCCCTCATAGTGAGGAAGAAATTCTACACCAATCCAATTTTATTTATGCATGATTCAAACTTCCACCTGTTGATTTGTGGGAATGTACTAGAGCTTTACTGCTTTCTTCTGAATCATGTCTTATATGAAGTGATATCTGATCTCTATGTGCTTGGACTTGTCATGGAACATTGGTTTCTCCAAGAGTTTGATATAACTTTGATTATCATAGTAAATCACCGTGGAATCCAACTCTTGATCAAACAATCTTGCAAGCAACTTGCGAAGCTAGATGGCCTCACAACTAGCAGTATTACTACTTTGCCTTTGTTGAGCTAAGTGCCATGGAAGTCTGTTTTTTGCTGAACCGTGATATCATTATTGATCCTAAGCTAAAGTAGTACCTTGAGGTGCTTTTCTTTTTTGATGCATCGTGTGCCCAATTTGAGTCTTTATACCAGTGCAATTTCACTTCACTATTTCCAAGATATCTTAGGCCATATCCCACTGTGCCCCTCAAGTATCTGAGCACATGTTTTGTTGCTACCAAATGCTCCTACCATGGCTTCACCATGAATTGACTCAAGGTGTAAGCTGCAAAATATATATGTGGTCTAGTGTTGATTAGATACATTAAGGAACCTACCAGATGCTAGTACAATGCAGGGTCCATCATATTTGGATGTGAAGCTATTACATTCTTTAGATTAGTCATCATAGGTGTGGCCATAGGTTTGCAGACTTGCAGTCTTCCATCCGAAACCTCTTCATGATCTCAACTTCATACTTACCCTGCCTAAGGAAAATATATCCTAGTCTTTTCCAAACCTCCAAACCCAGAAAGTAATGCATCATGCCAATGTCCTTCATCATGAACACAGCTGCCATATCTGCTTTGCACCCTACAATGAGCTTCTTTGAACCTGCAAGAAACAAGTCATCTACATACAACACCAGAACAAACAGATCAATCCCAACAAATATATAGTATAAGTTATGATTTGCTTCACTTTTGGTGAAGCCCATACTTTGCATATATCCATCGATCCTGGAATACTATACTTTTGGTGTTTGCCTGAGTTCATACAAGGCCTTTGTCAACTTGCAAACATGGGACTCCTTTCCACTTACCTCAAAGCCTTGAGGTTGCTCTATGAGTATGTACCCTTCTTCCTCAATTATCTCATTCAGGAAAGCTGTCTTCACATCCATATGATGTATCCTCCATACCATAACTGAAACTAAAGACATAATTGCTCTAATTGAAGTGTACTTGGCGATTGGAGCAAAAGTATCCTCATAGTCCACTCCCTCTTTTTAGGAAAATCCTCTCAGAACAAACCTTGCTTTGAACTTATTGATGCTGCTGTCAAATAGAGAGGCCAGACGCCTTATTTGTACACTCCCTCAGCACAAGCAAGTTTGCCTACTCAAGGAGAAGTTCACAGCACCAGAGATAAGCAATGTTTTTTTGGGGTTTTCTCTTAAGAGATTTTCTTCTCTCTCTCTCTCATTCTTGTATTTTTTTCTCGAAAGTTCTCATCTCTATATGAAGGTTGCCGGGTTTTTCCCGATTGGGTTTCCCAAGGTAAATTCTTGTGTTCTTTGTTTTTTGTGCTTTGTCTTTCTTCTAGAGATCCTATTGTTTATTTGCAATAAAGTTATACTGCTATAATCTTGTAAAAACTAACAATCATAGGGATTCTCTCGCACACAATATTGCCACATTGCATCAAGAGGCCTTTTAGCCTTAGCTTTAGGTGCCATGGAATCTGAATTGGAAAAACATTAAATATTCTATATTAATAAACAATTATGATCACACATTTATTTCTAAATTTAAATTTTAAATATTTTAAAACTGATTATCAATATCAATGATCATATTGTACATCCATTACTATTTTTATTTTTTACTTGTCTAATGATTTCTTTAAAAAAAGTGTGGCCATGTGGCCGTGTATCTCAACCCACAGGCCCCTTGTGGTTGAGATACTCAGCAACAGGGCATGTTTTTACTTGCTTCAATCGCTCTGTGGTTGAGTATCTCAGCCACACAGAGGGCCTGTGGGCTGAGATACCCAGCCACTGTGTGGCTGAGATACTCAACTACAGTGCATGTTTTTATTTGCTCCAATTGCTCTGTGCCTGAGTATCTCAGTCACACACAGGGCTTGTGGGTTGAGATACCCAGCCACAGGGCCCGTGGGCGGAGTAGAGTGTTCTCTACTGCACCCACAGGTTGTGGTCGAGTATCTCAGCCACACATAGGGCCCGTGGGCTGAGATACCCAGCCACAGGGCCTTTGGGCTGAGATACCCGACTGAGTAGAGTGTTGTCTACNAAAGCAATTGAAGCAAATAAAAGCATGCCCTATGGATGCGTATCTTAGCCACACATGGCCTATGGGTTGAGATACGCAGCCACAGGGCCACACTCCGTGGTTGAGTATCTCAGCCATACAGGTCCTGTGGGCTGAGATACCCAACCACAAGGCCACACTTTCTTAAAAAACCCTTTAGATAAGTAAAAACAAATTCAAATGAAAACTATAAAAACAATAAAAAAAATTCGTTGTAAACTAAGTCACCTGACACGAGGACACGTGAATTCGAATATCTGACACGGACACGGTGACCCCCGAAATCAGGACACGTAGGACACATTATATATATATGTTTTAAAAATTACATATATTAAAAATATAGACATATAGATCCAATTTTTTACATATATTCAATAGAAATCAGAATCAATGCGCATTTAACATTAGTAATTAGTATTACACATTTACAAATCAAAATCAGTAATCACAATGAGATTATGAGACACATAGATAATTCATGATTCAATATACTCATGATAGTCATAGATCAAGATGTCAATACTCAGGAGTCAGAACCATATTTCTCATTAAGTCATCAAAATCAAAATGTATTACATAGATGTCGAAATGCCACTAGCAAATGCCAAATAGACCAATAGTAAAAGTAAATACAAAAAGGGGTAGATCAAGATGGAAGAATGAAGAATCTCATCTATCACTAGTCCTCCTCCATGCCTGAATCAACAAACTCATCACCGCTCTCTTCTTCCTCCTCCTCTTCACCCATTTGAGGATCAATATCTGCAGGTGTGGGGGATGACCCATCCAAGGGATCACTATCATCAAATGTCATTGGCTCTAGCACTGGATCATTAAGATCCAGGTTGGCTAATGCCAACTCAGTACTGCTGTCCAAACCAATATCATCAGGAAAGACATCCCACATCTTTGACTTTCCTTCACCCACTCCTCCCTCTTCCTGTAAATAAGACGAAGGTTGGTGTGCACATACACCATCGTCTCTGCGCTAGATTGCTCAAGACTGCTCTTCTTCAAACTGTACAAGTTGCCATATGTGCTCCAATTCCTCTCACAACTAGAGGATGATGTAACTTGAGAGATGATCCTCAAGGCTAGCTTCTGTAGAAGAGGGCATGTTGCCCTATGAGTTTCCCACCAATTATAGGGCTTCTTAACTCCTCTGTCTTCAACCACATCATAGCTTCCAAATCTCCTAGTAGCAATGGAAAACTCTACAAAGCCCTCCTCCACCTCATCAATAAGTCTCTATCGTGAAATAGCCGCCTAAATGCTATCTTCCTCCCCTGTGAAATCTCTCCATCCATGTGAGTAGGGACTCTATGTGAGGGACCACCATTGAGCCATTCCTGACTGTAGAACTTGGGGTTCAAGGAGTGGGCCAACTTCCATGCAATGCAAAGGTGTGCAATTCTTATCCCACCTAGAGATAAGAATATCTTGAATGGTGGACCATAAGTTCTCTGCTGATGTCTCCTACTCGAGACACTCATTCTCCATAACCATGGTCCTCATGGACTCAATCATGGAATCCCACCCCTCGTAAACATCCCACTAGGATGGGCTGGTCCGTGTCTACAAAGCGCAACAAAGAAATTAGTGGCTCCATGATCTTAATGGTAAGATCCACCCTCTCCCACCAAACATCATCTAATACCGTGTCCTTCACCTTTTTTGAAGCACTTTGATCCATCTTTCTCCAGAAAGACCAGTACTCTGAAATCACCATGGACCCAAGAGCGGTTTTGACCTCCCTCATCCCCTTGAGCATGATGAATGAGGAAGCAAACTGAGTATCTGCAATCTTCAACAATGAAAGATTTGTGTACTCTTTGTAGATGGTGAGGGCATTTGTGTGGTTTTGTACAAAGTTACAGATATGGCGTGCATCCTCAATAATGTTGCCAATCCATGTCACATCTGAAGCAATGGATTTGAGTGCTAAGTTCAAGGAATGGACAATGCAAGGGGTCCAAAAATTTTGTAAGAGCAGTAAAAGCAAGTATAAATGACTCTACAACACTAACAACGTTACAACCTGTGTTGCCGGGGTACCTGTCCCCAGGGGCTGGGTTCGCATTCCGATCTCGGGTACCGTCCCCAAGTCTCGGAAATTGGGTTGTGGACCTCACAGACGTCCCCGAGTACTGGACACCTTTTGACAAAAAACAGGAAATTTGGGGACTTCAAGGGACCCCGTCCCTCGATTTTGGGGACTTTGACGAAACTTCTGTTTGTGAATTTTTTGTTTTGTTTTGTTTTGTTTTTTTTTAAATTTTTTTTTTCTTTTTATGAAGAGGGACGGGGTGGGCATGGGTCCCCCTACCCTCATAACACCCTGCGAGCCTTTCCACTCTCCCAACGCACACTTTGTCTTCAGTCGAAGCTTGTGACGACAAAGAGAGGAGAAGTTGCAATTTTTTTTTTTAATTTGATTAGAGAGCAATTCTCTCTAGTCTTTTGCACATTTTTTACCTTTTAAATTGATGTCAAAGTTCAACCACTAATGAATGATGCCAAACAATGATACAACCATGACCATTGTGTCTTAGCTGCAGATCAAATAGAAAAATCTGAACTTCCAAATGTCATCAATGTACAAAGCATTCCATGAAATATCTTTTAGAATATAATTAGAGAGAAAATGTCTCTAATTTTTTGCACATTTACTTTTAATCCTTTACTTATAAATTGATATCAAAGTTCAACCACTAATTGCTGATGCCAGAAAACGACTTTCAGATGCTCACAATACAGGATATCCCAACACGTTGGGGTATTGCATAATACAAACATACACATATTCAATTAAATGCAATGACAAATCAACTTCAACCAAAAGAAACAGTTAAAATGTGAAAGACATGAGCCAGTCTGGCAATTTAAATCTAAAAGGATTAATTCAGAAACAATAATCCTTTTTTTACATCCTGTATTCAAAACTGGTGACTTTATAATGCAGCATGCTTGAGAGTTGAAGCTCAAACAGGCTACAATTTGTTGAATTTTAGCATTAGCATAAACACTTAAAAAATTTGCAAATAAACTTAAACAAGTAACAAGTGCAGTAAAAACACATTCATCACATCAACACAATGGACACACGATTTTTCACTGGAGAAACCTTCAAAGGACAAAAACCCCAAAAGCATTAGTAGCTCATCTCGTAAATGAGATGACTTAGGAAATTCTTCAAAAAGTTTCTCAAATCCAAATCTGGGTTTTAACCACAATTACAGTAAAATATCTTAGTTAAAAAAAATCAAACTGAGAATTTCAAATCCCAGATCCACAATTTCCAGATTTACAAAAAATGCCCACTTTAGGGCTTTATCAGAAAAACAAGTTTTTCTCTCTCCTGCTCAGAAAAACACAGACAACCCAGTTCATATATGAATGTACCTGATTGTCTTTATCTTGCTGTCGTACGAAGAGAAGGGAGCTGCCCAATCTACCTGGGAAAAATTGGAGAAGGTTGCCAGGAAAAACAAATGCTGAAGGTGGCTGTCCAAAAATTCTGAAAGTAGATTTGCTGATAAAAACCCTAGCTGAGAGTTTGCTGAGAATGGATGCCCTAACTGAGGCAAAACATAAAACAGTCTCCTTCAGTAATAGCAGCTTCCCCTGTGAGATCAAAACTTGTGTATAACAATGAGAAGACTTGATCTTCTTTTATAGTCTTCATTCACCTGTAAGTGGACCAAAATTAGAAAAGATAATAATATTTTAATCTTTTCTTAATTTCACTTTTACCTTCTTACCAAAAAGGCCCTTTTTATTTATCTTTGATTTTTACCAAAAGTCCTTATTTAATTTGACTTTCACCTGTGGTCCAAAAGTCCTTTTTATTTCTGACTTTTGACTTTAGCCTTTTTCCAAGTGCTCCTGTGGTCTTTTTAATTCCAAAAGTACATCATCATAAACCAAGAGAGTTACTAATGCTTTTATCTCACACTCTGTGTGACACCTAGATTTGGTACTAGGGTAACTTAACCAAGGGTAGCTAATCCTTGGAGAAGTACACCACGCCCATAGATCAAGGGTCAGTGCCACACATGCCTAGACCCAGTCTAGGGTTTACAGTGCCTTCCTGGTAACAAACCAGGTGCCTCCATTCTCCAAGAGAATGGCTACTCAGAACTAAGCTGAGTCTACCATTACTAGATTGGTCCACATCCAGGTCCCGTACCAGATGTCTACCATTCAACATATTGGTCACTAAACACTGGGTTGAGTCTACCCAAGCCAGAGTTGGGTCTATATCATGGTCCCAGACCAGATATCTACCATTGAACAGAATGTTCACTCAACACTGGGTTGAGTCTTCACCGTGGTCCCGGTCCTAAGAGAAGGGTTCTCGATGCTGCTCAGAAAAATCAACACAATTTGTGTGGTTAAGCTATTCATTGTTCATTGTTCAATGTTTTTTGCATTTTTAATTTTGGATGTAGACTTGTTTCTCGTTGGTGTATGACATTGTGATAGGACATATATCATGAATGATGAATCATGATTGATTTGAATATGCAAACAGTAACTTGAATTTCCACTTAGTTTATGTCTCATGATTATCTAATATCATGTTTAATATCATGTTTATACTTAAGGTTCATATGTAACTTCCACTTTATATCAATGATTTATGAACTTTGAAGCAATGTGCATGTTACTTATTGAAATAAATTAAAATAATACCCCGACATACCCAAGTCCCCTGTTTCAAAAAGTGGCGTCCCGGTCCCCATACCCAAGTTTCCTGGCAACTTAGGTTACAACTCGAATCATTAAAATGACCTTTCCCCTAGATAAATCTTGTGATAAATTCAAATAATGAGCAAATTAGCAATGAAAGGTGTCCAAAATGAAAATACTTGTGGATATTTAGTTTCCACAATCATGCCAACGACCTTGCAAACAGGTGCATTGTTCGTGATGATTTGTACACAAGAATCAACACCTACTTCCTTAACGATTTTGATGAATAACTCACCCATAAAATGTGCATCCTTGTATTTCCCAAGAGCATCCACTGCTTTCAAGAACACCGATCCATTTTGGGAAGATACCATGAAATTGATGAGTGGATAGCGTGTTGGATCCGTCCATCCATCAGAAACAATACTCACTCCGGATGAGAGCCATGTTAGTCTAATTGGCTCAAGAATTTTATCCACCTCCTTCTTTTCCTTAACCAACAATGTTGTTCTAAGCTTCTCTGAACCAGGATGCACATAACCAGATGGAGCTCGTTCAATGAGACTTCGACACATCTCAATAAACAATGGTGACTGTGTAACATTGAATGAGATGAATTTGAGGTTGAAAAAGAATGCAATGATGAGGTCCACCTCTTCTCGCGCCTCTTGTTGGAAAATCTTGTCCTTTGGACCACTTGAATATGGCCTCTTTCTTGCTGGATATGTATAACCTTTGCTAGGTGGAAATGGAGGCCGAATTCTAGAGGGCTTCATTAAGAATGGAAGAGGATCCTCATTCTTTTTCTTGCTTGTTGCTGCTACATTGCCTAAGTCTTCTTGATCCTCTTTTCCCATATCTCTCCTTTGGGTAACACTCATTGCTTTACATGAAGAAATCCCACAAGAAGGAAGGGCCAACAAATGGCCCTTAACTCGGTAGTATGTGCTCTTAAACTCATTCTTGCAAAAATTGCAAGCCGAAGACAAATTGCCTACCCCACCTAGCTTTGCCCCAGGCCCTTCTTTCCTAGTCACATACCTCCACAAAGGGTATTTTTTCTCTTGGGCTTGTTGTCTTGCTAAAACAGGGTTTAATGGAGCATGAGCTCCACTAGCAGCAGATGGAGCACTAGCAAGAGGAGTAGAAGAGCTTGTGCTTGGAGGAATAGGAGGGGAGACATTAGATGGGGCATTTCTCCCTTTCCTTTGCCCTTTAGCTCCTACCCTAGCTAAATGAGACATTGTTCTTCTTGTTTGATGGTTGAGCTTGCAATCCACCCAACCAAATCCACCCTCAATGCACTTAGAAACCCTTCAAAAGCATTCAAATCTTCTTCACCTGCACAAAAAACACAATTTAGAGCCCTCTCCACGCTTGCAAATGACAAAAAAAAGTGAAAAATTTGTTTTAAAAGCGTTTCCAAGCGTCCCTTCCGCGGAAAACATGTCCAGTTTTCGAGACATGTCCTGACAGATGTGGGACACGCGTGATCGAAATCGGGACATGGTGAATGGACGTGTCTAATACGCTCTGTCAGCGTATATTTGTTTTAAAAGCGTTTCCAAGCGTCCCTTCTGCGGAAAACGTGTCCAGTTTTCGAGACATGTCTTGACAGACGTGGGACACACGTGATCGAAATCGGGACATGGTGAATGGACGTGTCTAATACGCTCTGTCAGCGTGTCTGTGTCGGACACGCGGACACGGGACATGTTGCCCCATATGGATGTGTCCGGTATCTTAGGTTGTAAACAATAAAAAAATTCATTTGTGTTTATTGCCCTGTGCCTGAGTATCGCATCCACACACAGGGTCTGTGGGCTGAGATACTTCGCCACCGTGCTTATGGACCGAGTAGAGACCCTATGGCTGAGTATCTCAACCACACAGGATCCGTGGGCTGAGATACTCAGCCACAGTGCCTGTGGGTTGAGTATCTCAGCCCATGGACCCTGTGTGTGGTTGAGATACTCAACCACAAGGCATAAAAACATTACATTACAAATTGTTTTTATGCCCTGTGGGTGAGTATCTCAGGCCACAGGCTCGTGTGGCCGAGATACTCAGCAACAGGGCATAAAAACAACACAAAGTTTGTATTGTTTTTATGCCTTGTGGTTGAGTATCTCAACCACACATGCCTGTGGGTTGAGATATTCAACCACAGGGCATAACAACAACAAATTGAAATCAATATTAAAGAGTAAAAACATAGTTAAAAAATTTGAAAACTAAAATAAGATAGAAGAAAAACAAGTGGTTGAGAGCTGTGAGTTGTAAACAGAGGGTTTTGGGGTCAAATCCTCGGGTGGCTATGCATAGATATATAAGGGCCTCACTTGATGTCCCCATCGGGTTAGGCTTTGTAATTAGAGCCGACGGGGTGAGGTCCCTTTGGGTGGCCCCCTTGGAAATTCTTCCCGTGGATGTAGCAACCCCTCTTTGGGGTTGTGAAGCACATTGAAAAGAAAAGCAAATGAAAAAAGCACAAATTGGAACTTGGCTACGATGCTTGATGAGCCGCAGCGTCCTGAAACTTGTTGAGTCGTAGCCTCTTGAAGCTTGCACTGTCCAGACTCCACCCTTCTTCAGCTTGGACGTGAGAGGTTGATGGTCCAGACTCCACCGCCACTCAGTTAGCAGCTTAGCACTTACAAATCGAAAGCAAGGAGATAAATCACAAATCGTGAATGACATGCTGGGATCTGTGGGAGGTGTTTATAGCCTCTTCCATGTCGATTTTATCTCCAAAAACAGTCAACTAAACCCCCAAAAATTTCACGTCCGGGCTAAATTTTGCAGGCCCTTTTTCTCCTTCGCTGTGCCGAGTTTGACCAAGTCTAGGCTAGTGCTCAGCGAGTCTCCCGAGTGTGATGAGTATTGGCTGAGTCTTGGACGAGTACTCGTTGCAAGGGTTGACTCGGCCCTACTCGCGAGTCAATGGCAAGTCGTGCTTCACTGGTCTTTATACTTGTGCCGATACACTAATCTCTCAATTAGATGTACTGTTGAGATTAATCGTAGTCTAGGTCTTTAATGTACAAAATACACTTTATTAGATCCAACGACTAAATATAAGATTTTTCACTTTTTTCTAAGTGAATTACAAAATATAATTACTTTTCGAAATATTTCGAACCATTTCTAGCACGTTCACTCTAAGAGTCTAAACCCATGCGAAAGTTCTTGTTTGAACTATATTTTTCAACATCACCTCCAAAGGTTATTGCAGTTTCAGACTGTGTATGTAGGATGTTACAAGTTGAACTGGCATGCGTGATTTAAGCCCCAAAGAATAGGCTATCCCAGCTGCAACCTAGAGGTGTTACCTACTGTCACCTCAGTAACTACCTCTCTGCACTGTGGGTTGGCACTTCTCCAACTCTAGGGGGGCTTCTCTAAAGTCACCTGTTTGAACTATATTTTTCAACATCACCTCCAAAGGTCATTGCAGTTGCAGACTGTGTATGTAAGGATCTGAATAAGAAGATCAGTTCACCTTTAGATGTCCTATCTATTAAGAAATATGTGGTTGATTTCATCGCTTTTTAAGAGACTCATGATTCCTTGAGAATTCTCATATAGCATGTGGACCAGAGACATATCACCCTGCTTCTTAGTGAGATGCTCAGTCATGTTGAGATTCAAAAGTGTTAGTGACGAAATCAAATGGAACAAATACCAACCTGAATTCTGCAATGAAGGAGTGAAACAACGCTAAGGAAGCCAAGATAGGCACGACGCTAGAGAGAGAAATATACCCTTACACAAGTTTGCTAGAGAGGGAAATAACCAAGCAGAAGATAGATCAAACTAAGAACAAGAGAGCACAATGCTTTATGATGCCCTTAGGCTAAATGCCTTGTATAAGAATGAATAAATGATTGCAATATGTGAAAATAGAATAAGAGTTGTTTATTTTATAGATAATTAAAACGTAGGGTGCTTTCCCCATGTAGGGGTTATGGACCTACACTGGGTTGACTAGGCTGGCCTAAATCAAACATAGAAATATAATATAAGATTACAAATAATGTTGGCCATGGCCAAAAGTGAATTACACCGTTAATTCTAACATCCCTACTTAAGCTGAATAGGGGGCCATGGAGACAAGATATTACATCATAATTATTTACATCCCCCCTTAATGTTGAACAAGAGCCAGATAAAGAAATCATGACATATCATCCCCTACAGTGAGCATCATATTTTTTCTGAGGTACCAAACAGGGTCATTGGTGGTAGGAAATATGATAGAGGGTTAGAGATGGACAGAGATTCAGTGCGGCAACCGTGTTATTGGCCATGCAGATAAGACTTTGTGGTGGAGGAGACTCCGAATGGAGCTTTGATGGACCTGCAAGAAAATCAACAGCATCTACAATGGTGGATATGGAGCAGTTAGGCATAGACCTTGACCTAGCTTAGGGAAGAGTAGTTGGAGCAGATGGATTGCTGAAGAAGTCTTCATAATCATCCTCTAATGGAATGCTGGAAGGAACTTCTTGTGTAGGAGAAGAGACTTTTGCAGGGTTGGAGCAGGGCGAGTCATCACTAAGGGTCTTGTCAACCCCAATTGTTTGCCCAATTACTGTAGGAGGAGTGTTGGAGGAAGCACTCTTAAAGTTAGAGAGAGTACCAACATCATATTGCAAAGGAGATATATCAACTAAAACACAGTGGGACTCAACTAAAGAATCATTTGTAAGGACTCTTTAAACCCTATGCACAAGATCTCCAAAATGCACAAAAAACAGGCCCAAAGGCCTCAAACATGGTGCCCTTTTCCAGCCAATAACACCACATAAAAACAGCTCCCAAAACTCCTCTAGGTGAGGAAATCTTCTGCTGCAATAATTGATCACCAGTGTAAACAGCCAAGCATAAAACTTTAGCCAGCAGCAGAATGAGTGAAGGACATCCACGCTTGCTTTGATACTATGTTGAGATTCAAAGAGACTGAAGGGATCTTATGGAACCAACCTGCAAACCCTAATTCCTGCTATAAATGAGAAGAAAAACAGCACTAGGACAGCATAATATAAAAACTCAGATAAGTGCACTAGAGCTGATTCATAAGTGTGTTAGAGAGATAAGTGCTCCAGAGAGAAGAAAATACAAACCCAAGATTGAGAGAGAAACACTTGATAAGGTGCTCATAGGCTAAAGAACAAATCATTTGATATTATAAAGATTGCTTTACAAATGACACTTGAGTTGGTATTTATACACAACTCAAGAGGTAAGGCCCCCTCCCCAAGACAACTTTACGACAACCCTAGAAACACACTAATACACAATAATAATGAGGTTGTTCATGGCTGTATGTGAAGATTATACCATCATTCCAACACCATTGACCGGTGCTTCATCCACGAGCTGTGGAGTCAACTCAAAACACATCTGAGTGATGGAAGGAAGAAGAAGATGAAATAAATGAAGATATAGTAAGGCAAAGAAATACCATGAATCTTACTAACAATTATGTCAGAAAACCAAATGCTGAACTCATAATGGGTTGCGAACTGCAAGAATCTTTGAACCAATCCACAAAACAAGAGAATCAGGCGGCCACCAAAACCAAATGAGATTTTATAGTGTTAAAGTTAGTGCATCTGTGAGAGCCATTCTCTGAATGGCACCCTGGTCAGTTAATCAGGCAGTGTAAGTCCCTAGTAGGTACCCTAGGCCCCCTAGCAGTCTACTGGGGTTCTTGGTCTGGGACCAAGCAGGTTGATGCCATGGCAATGTCACTAGCACGTGGCTGGTGTTAATTTTGTACCTAGGGAAGCGTTCCCCTAGGTGACTTTAGCCGTAGTCACTTAGAGAGGGGAAATAAAGTGACCCTTGCATTAAATGACTTAAGTGGAGCATTTAATTTGACTTTAGAGTGTAAAGTCACTTTTTGATAAATTTAAGTCGGTGAGTGAAATTAATATTTTGAGAATTAAATATGAGCAGTTAATTTCATCCATTGATCTAATCTAATCTCCATCGTTAGATTAGATGAGCCCTAGGGCTCACTCAGAAAGGCAAGGGAAAGGCATTTTGCCTCATTCTTGAGAGAAGAAGAGTGAAGAGAGAGAGCTGAGAAGAGGCACGAATTTTGAGGAGATGAGTTTTTCTAGACAACACGATTTTCGAGGAGAGGTACAGATTTGGCACGCATCCCAAGGCAGTCGTACAGTACGGTTTGGAATGCACAAAAATCGAGGAAAGTGTTGGGCACATTTACCGAGAAGGTGGACTGCATTTATTATAGTCCGTACCCTGCACAAATTTCGAGGCCGTACACAGGCGTACATCATAGAAATCGAGGTCTATACAGTCTGTACAGACAGTACTTTTTCTGCTAAGTTTTCGAGATGGATATCAGGCACGTTTCTCGATGCAACAACTGATTTTTTGTGGCACAAAAATCGAGGGCCGTACTGCTGCATTTATTACAGTCCATACGACACGAGTTTCAAGGCATTCTGGCACAGTTTTTGAGGTCAGAATAAAGCTGCTATTTTGGCACATTTTCCGAGAGGAAAAGTTGCACAAAAATCTAGACAGCCTTGCACAGAAATCGAGGCAGCTAGCTGGGTCATTTCCTGGGTTGAGATAAGTTGGATTTTGACTGTAAATGACTGTCTGATTTTTTATCTAGAAGAAATAATAAACTCTCTCTCTTTGACTGGTTTTCCCCTTGTGGGTTTTTCCAGGGCCATTGGCCAAAAATTTCTGAGTACCGTGTATTGAATGACGTGCATTTTATTTACTTTCTGTCCATGAAAAGATGAAGTTACAGCAGTGTTATTAAGTCTGAAATTTATGTTTATTTCCAGCATTTAAATTTATGGGTTTGCAAATAAACTGAGACAAATTTTTTAACTTATAACCGGAGGCTGAAAACTTGCAAAATTCTACATGGTATTAGAGCTCAGTGGGGCAGAAAACTAAATATTTGCAGACAGATGGTCATTTCCAGAATTTAGAAAACTCTTGTGACAGTGGTACATTTTTGTTGAAACTTGTTCTTTGTGAAAAATGACTTCCGTTGGTTTGAGAATTGAGGATAGGCTAGATGGGGCAACGGAGTTTGTCTCATGGAAGGCTCGGATATTACTTGTGTTGAGGGAGAATTAGTTGTGGGAGGAGGTACTCAGAAATACTACAACTAATCCCATTGCTATTCCTGCTGCGACCGATGCGGTAGCATATGCTGCCTTCAATAAAAAGGATATTAAGGCCATGAGGATTATCTTGGATGCTGTTAAAGACCATGTTATTCCACACATTTTAGCGAAGGATCATGCACATGAGATGTGGATTGCTTTGACCGGATTGTTTGAGAGTTCCAATGAGAATAGGAAGATGGTTCTGAGAGAGAAACTGAAGAGTATCAAGATGGTCAAAGGAGAGGTTTGTATGGCTTATCTTACTAGGAATTCTCAAGTGAGAGATGAGCTTGCAACTATTGGGGTGGTTGTTACTGGTCCTGAGCTAGTACGGACAACCTTGAATGCGGTGACACAACCTTGGGCTGTGTTTGTACAGGGTTTGGTGGCTAGGGAGAATTTACCTTCATGGGATAGGGTCTGTGATGATTTTGTTCAGGAGGAGACTCGGAGGGGTCTTCTGCAGTGCAGTGGTTTGACTAGTAGGCAGGATGAGGAGGATGTGGCATTGACAATGAAAGGGAAGAAGAAGAACAAGAAGGGTCCCAAGAAGGGTGGGGCCAAGCAGCAGGATGGGCAGAAGAAGGATTTGAGCACTGTAAAGTGCTTTGCATGTCACAAGATGGGACACTATGCTGGGCAGTGTTCGAACAAGAAGAAGAAGAAGCAGCAGCAGACAACAACTTCAGCGGATGTCGATGACTTTGCCGCGAGATTTCAGAGTGAGTTTTCATTGTGCACTGGGCATATTGAGAGAGAGAGAGAGCATCTATTCTCACCAGTGCGGATGTTGACAAACAGAGGGAGTTTTCCTTGGTGACAGACCATTCCTATAGTGCATCTACTTCCAGCACTTGGTATATTGATAGCGGAGCCTCGAGCCAGTGCTCGTGAGATGTTCTCTGAGCTTTCACAGACAGAGACAGATGTGGAGGTGGTGTTGGGAGATGACTCAGAAGTCAGAGCTGTTGGGCGTGGGAACATTACCTTTGAGAGGAAGTCCATGAGTCCCATGGTGTTGAGAGATGTACAGTTTGCACCTAGGATGAAGAAGAACCTAGTTTCAGTTTCCATGATCGAGGATCAGGGTCTTGGGGTGTCCTTCCTAGATGGACATGTGCATATGTTTCCCAAGACTGTAGGACCATTTGCTTTAGATGCTATTGGAGTTAGATGCGGGAAACAGTATAGGCTCTTGTTTCAGCCTCAACATGCCTTGGCACATAGCAGCATCAGTGAGCTTTGGCATAGGAGGATGGCTCACTTTCATCATCCAGCCTTGGGGTTGTTGAGACAAATGGTTACAGGTTTACCCGAGTTCAACACATGGCAGAGTGATGTGTGTAGGGGGTGTGCTTTGTGAAAGTACACCAAGACTGCTTTTCCTAGCAGTGATAGCAGGTCAGCAGGGGTCCTTGACTTGATACATTCAGATTTGTGTAGACCGATGTCTTCTGTTTCCTTGAGAGGGTACGAGTATTATGTGACATTCATTGATGACCATTCCAGGAAGACCTGGATCTACTTTCTGAAGACCAAGAAGTCTGAGGAAGTCTTGCATAGGTTTCAAGAGTTCAAAGCTTTTGTGAAGAACCAAACAGGGAGGAAGATCTGAGTTCTCAGATCGGATAACAGGGGTGAGTATACCTCCAACGAGTTTGATGGATTTTGCAGACAGGAGGGTATAAAGAGACAGTTGACAGTTCCGTATACTCCAGAGTAGAATGGAGTAGCTGAGAGGAAGAACAGGTCCATTGTTGGAGCAACCAGAGCTATGTTACATGACCAGTCTCTTCCTTTCTTTCTCTAGGCTGAGGCTTGCAGCACAACTGTATATCTTCAGAACAGGAGTCCGCATCGTGCCGTGGGGAATATGACACCTGAGGAGTGTTTTTCAGGCAAGAAGCTTGAAGTTAGCCATTTTCAGATATTTGGTAGTTTGACTTACTCTCATGTCCCTTCAGAGAAGAGGACAAAGTTGGATCCCACTGCAGAGAAGGGCATCTTTGTGGGCTATGATGAGACTTCGAAGGCCTTCCGTATTTACCTTCCCTCTCAGAGGAAAGTTGTGGTGAGAAGGGATGTGGAGTTTGAGGAGGAGTAGGCCTTCAGGAAGTCGAGAGAGTCAGAGCAGCAGGTTTCGGCACCTCAGGTTGTTACATAGGTTCCATCAGCGCAACAGTCAGGATCACATGTTTTCGGGGTTACAGGACCACACAGTGCAAGCACAGGTTCACCAGGTTCAATGGTTCAGCCAACAGGGTCTTCGGGGACAAGTGATGGATCTATGGTTATAGGTACACCGTACAGGGAATCCGGATCAGGATCAAGATTACAGGGTACACCTGGTGTTGGTACACCAGCTTCAGGTTCACAGGTTACTAGGGTTTCTAGCTCTGGTATTTTTTCAGATGAGGACAGGCCAGTGTGGGAAGAACCAACAGGGAAGAAGAAGCCTAAGTGGCTTTGGGAGACCTTGAAGGATGCTTTGAAGGTTGGGACACCCAGGGAGTCAGTGAGGGCCATCAAGATGCCTAACAGATTGGGCATGTTGTTGGTGGCTAGTACATGTGATTTTGAGCCTTCTACTTTTGAGGAGGATTCCCAGCATCATGTTTGGCGAGATGCCATGATGGATGAGTACCATTCCATCATGAAGAACGATGTGTGGGAGATAGTTCCGAGACCTGAGGGGAAGTCAGTGGTGACTTCTCCGTGGCTTTATAAGCTAAAGCATGCAGTGGATGGGAGTGTGGAGAAGTACAAGGCCAGGTTTGTAGCGCGGGGGTTTTCACAGGTTGAGGGTATTAATTATGATGAGACTTTTGTGCCAGTTGCTCGGTATACTTCTATCAGGGCATTGATCTCCATTGTAGCGGAAATGGGTTGGAAGATCCATCAGATGGATGTGAAGACCGCATTTCTCAATGGGATCATACAGGAGGAGATTTATGTTGAGCATCCTCAGGGCTTTGAGATTCATGAGAGAGAGTCTCATGTTTGCAGGTTGAAGAAAGCCTTATATGGGCTGAAGCAAGCTCCTAGAGCTTGGTACTCCAGGATCTATTCTTACTTGTTGAGTATGGGATTTTAGAAGAGTGAAGCAGATCCGAATCTCTACTTCATCATGGTTGGAGATGATCTGCTTATTCTTCTGCTATATGTTGATGACTTGTTTATCACAAGGGGAGTGAGACCCATTGCAGCTTGCAAGAAGGATCTTGCAGTAGAGTACGAGATGACTGATATTGGGTTGATGCATTATTTTCTGGGATTGGAGGTTTGGCAGGAGCTTGGACATATTTTCCTGGGACAAGGAATGTATGCGGTTGATATTCTGAGGAGATTTAGGATGGAGGATAGCAGGTCGATGTCGACATCGATGATCACCAACTGGAAGAAGCTTCATGCTTCCGAGGGAGAGTTGGTGGACCCTACTTTATACCGTTAGCTCATTGGGTCATTGATGTATCTGGTCAACACTCGATTGGATTTGTGTTTTGCAGTGAACACTCTTAGCCAGTTCATGGTTGAGCCTAGGAGTGTGCATTGGGTAGTTGCAAAACATGTGTTGCGTTATCTAGCAGGGACAGTGTATTTTGGTCTGGACTACAGGAGGTTAGATGGGATCAGATTGGTTGGTTTTACAGACTCAGATTGGGCAGGCATTGTAGCAGATCGGAAGAGCACTTCCGAATTTTGTTTTAGTTTGGGCTCGACAGCAGTGTCGTGGTTCAATTGGAAGCAGAAATCTGTTGCGTTGAGTTGAAAAGGTTGAGTATATGGCAGCCAATCAGGCCAGCTGCGAGGCTTTGTGGCTTTGCAAGTTGCTGGTGAATTTATGTGGTTAGGAGCTGAAGCCTATGGTGATCTACTGTGACAATCAGAGTTGCATCCAGCTCTTTGAGAATCCAGTATTTCATGACCGGTCAAAGCACATTGAGATCAGATATCATTTCATCCGAGACTATGTTCAGAGAGGAGCGGTTACTTTACAGTACATTTCCACTGATGAGTAGGTAGCAGACATTTTCACGAAATCTTTGGGGAGGGGCAAGTTTATCTTCTTCAGAGACAAGTTGGGAGTGGTGTAGAACACCTTCCTCGGTAAGAGGGAGTGTTAATTTTGTACCTAGGAAAGTGTTCCCCTAGGTGATTTTAGCCTTAGTCACTTAGAGAGGGGAAATAAAGTGACCCTTGCATTAAATGACTTAAGTGGAGCATTTAATTTGACTTTAGAGTGTAGAGTCACTTTTTGATAAATTTAAGTGGGTGAGTGAAATTAATATTTTGAGAATTAAATATGAGCAATTAATTTCATCCATTGATCTAATCTAATCTCCACCGTTAGATTAGATGAACCCTAGGGTTCACTCAAAAAGGCAAGGGAAAGGCATTTTGCCTCATTCTTGAGAGAAGAAGAGTGAAGAGAGAAAGCTGAGAAGAGGCACGAATTTTGAGGAGCTGAGTTTTTCCACACAACACGATTTTTGAGGAGAGAGGTACATATTTGGCACGCATCCCAGGGCACTCGTATAGTACGGTTTGGAAGGCACAAAAATTGAGGAAAGTGTTGGGCACATTTACCGAGAAGGTGGATTGCATTTATTACAGTCCGTACCTTGCACAGATTTAGAGGTCGTACACCATAGAAATCGAGGTCTGTATAGTCTGTACGGACAATACCTTTTCTGCTAAGTTTTCGAGGTGGATATCAAGCACGTTTCTCGAGGCAACAAGTGATTTTTTGTGGTATAGAAATCGAGGGCCATACTGCTGCATTTATTACAGTCCGTATGCCACGAGTTTCAAGCAGTGTTATCGGAACCGGACTGGAACTGGCAAAACCGGTCGGTTTGACTGGCTTATAGGGTTGGCCAGTTCGGTCAACAAAAAAAATTCATCAAACCGGATTTTTTTCCAAACTGGGTACACGACCGACCGATCCGTACTCTGTCGTACGGCCGCAGACTGTGGACTCACAGAATTCAAATTTAAAAAGAAAACACAAACTAAAACCTAACCTATGCTTCTAACCTAACCCTAAGCCTATCCTAACACTATTTGTTTATTAATGGTTTGGAATCTGGATTCATATGTATGCACATGAATATATATGTTTTTTTACAAAATATGAATATTTTATGTATTTTTTAGTCAACTGGTTTTTTACTCGGTTTTTTGCCGGTTTTGGTCCGGTTCACATTTTGGGCTTTGCCAGTTCGATGATCAGTCCGGTTTCGACAACATTGGTTTCAAGGCATTCTGGCACAGTTTTCGAGGTCAAGATAAAGCTATTATTTCGGCACATTTTTCGAGAGGAAAAGTTGCATAGAAATCGAGACAGGCTTGCACAAAAATCGAGGCAGCTCGCTGAGTCATTTTCTGGGTTGAGATAAGTTGGATTTTGACTGTAAATGTCTGTCTGATTTTTTATCTAGAAGAAATAATAAACTCTCTCTCTCTCTGATTGGTTTTCCCCTAGTTGGTTTTTCTAGGGCCATTGGCCAATTTTTTTTGATTACTGTGTGTTGAATGGCGTGCAGTTTATTTACTTTTTGTCCATGAAAAGATGAAGTTATAGCAGTGTTATTAAGTCTGAAATTTATGTTTATTTCCAGCATTTAAATTTCTGGGTTTGCAAATAAACTGAGACAAATTTTTTAACTTATAACCGGGGGCTGAAAACTTGCAAAAATCTACAGCTAGGGCCCCTATCTGTCTCTAGGGCATTCTGGTTAGGGACCAGACAATTTCTTGGTCATGAGGACCAAGCAGATCCTGCAGGCAGAGACAGATACATCTTGGTATGGGACCGGGAAGATTCTTTGTTTAGGACCAAGCAGGTCTTGCATGTGTATACCTGGTTAATTAACTAGGTGGATCTTGGTCAGTTAATGAAGATGATGATGTGTGATGCCCTCCTCTCCTAAATGGTTGACCTAGGTTGTTTCTTCAAGGGACTGGCCACCCCTTGATGATGTCACTAGCACTTGAACTTTAGGAGGAGTCAGGAGGACCAGAGGATCACATCATCCAGTTTGGACCTTCCTTATATGGTGATGATAAAACTTCTAGTTATTGTGTGGAACACTTGTGAACCACATACATTGAGAGAGAAAGATAAAATTTGGTTGCTTCTCCTTGTGGGTAAATGGGTTATCCTCCCACCTTGTTAGTACACCTTGGTCTTGTGGGTAAAAGGGTTGTTCTCCCACTTTGTTGGTACACTTTGGTCTTTTGGGTAAAAGGGTTGTCTTCCCACTTTGTTGTGACACCTCTTGTTTACTTATGGTTAACATTGTGTTTGGTTGGTCTTGTGTTGACCTCTCCTTTGTTGTGCTAGCGCCCCCTTTTGAATGTGGTACCTTAACCCTTTGTTATAATGTCTTAACATTTATTTATGTTTTTATTTTTTGGTAACCCTCCTAAGTGTATGATGTCTTGATCTTTTGAGTAAACCCTAAGTCATTGAAAGATTAGAAGGGGAACCTTCTTGAAGATCTTTTAGAGGCTATAAATAAAAGCCTAGCCTTCATTGTTTTGATGTCTTGGAGATGAGATCTGATCTGATTGTTTTTATTTGATCTAGGGTTTGATGCATGCTTATCCTTGGGTGACGTCTAGGGTTTTCCAACCTTCTCTTGCTTGGGCGCTCTCTTGATTTGGACTCCTTGCAGCTGTTTGCTTCTCTTTCTTTCACACATGTGAGCCGTACTCTTTTGCTGTACTTTGTTTTGTGGGCTGTCATACTTTGGTTGATGAGTGCTGTTGCTGCTGTTGACTGTTGGGAGGGTACCGTGGGCTGTTTGCTAGGCTGCTATGTAATATCCCAAATCCCAATATTTTCTATTTCTAAGCAAAAAGGCTGATACCACTGGGCATGCAAACTGCCATGCAAAAATCCCTATTTTATAGGAAAAATTAGGGTTAGGGTTTGTGAGATAGAATGAACACTTACCACTGATAAGCCGGCTGGACTGCTCCGGAGAAAGTATGCAAGCACTGAGAGCTGGATCGGAGATGAACTGATCTCCTCTGCTTACGGTGAACCCCCAGCAGCAAGACGCCCAGTTAGAAAAGGGTGACGCCCTCAGGGAAGGAGGTGTCTGATGGAGCTGTGGATTTGCGGGGCTAGTAGCCTTTCCGTGCCGGAGAGAATGCCTGATACAAGAGTGATTTCTGAGTCCTCTAGGCAGGATAGCGACTTGCTTTTGAGAGACAGCTGCTCATGCCCCTGGAATCCTGAAACTGCTAATAACTGTTTCGGATGAGCACGGATGGATCTGATAATCACCGGGTACCGGAGTATGATGCTGATGATCAGAATGGTGCCTGAGTTTCGGAAGGAAACTGAGATCTGAAGGCCCCACAGCTGATTAGGGCTTTCAGGCTGAAAACCCCCCCTTTAAGGCTGCACACGTGTCCCTGCAACGATCTATACCATATGCTAGATAACTGATGAATGAATGAAGAACAAGTGGTGAACCAGTATGGCTTACCCTGAATAAGACTAGGGCAGATGTTTCACTGCCGAAATCCTGTTAGCTGAAGACTCCGTCTCCAACCCCAACTGCTGTGCTGCTATCCAAGAGCTCCCAAAATAATCATAATCAAAAGTGAAGTCTCCTCTCGCTTTATCCTCTATTTATAAAGTTCAACTGCGCAAAACATAATTTTTGACCTAATTAGGTCACTTTATCTTCTAATTTGCCGTTGACTTGCATGCATGCAGATGGTGACTTAAAGAGTGCATGCATCATTAAATAATGCTTGGATGGCATGCACGAAGGTGGCCTTTGGCCCTGGTGGCCCTTCTTGACCAAATGATGATGCCCTAGATCTTCTATGGATGGCATCAGTCCTCAGCTGATTCCTTAGCTGTCAGTAACCGCTCGAACCCACAGGAATCACATAGGTTAGCGGTTTTGGGCGTCAAGGCCTAATTGGAAGAGGACATTACAGTCCTCCCCGCTCGAGATTGCTTGTCCTCAAGCAACTTCAAACTAGGATGCTGCAATACCTGTTCACCTTCCCAGGTGGCATCCTCTGGCGGTAGTTCTTTCCATTGAACTAAGTATTCCCTGATTACTTTGTTCCTGAGCTTCCTCTCTCTAGTCTGTATGATCCGTTCGGGAATCAGTATCAGCAGTCCTTCATCATCTAAAGGGGGAAATTCGGTGGATGGACCAATGTGTTGCCCAAGGGTCTTCTTTAGACTAGATACATGGAACACATTGTGAATTTTGCTTTCCTGGGGAAGTTCTAGTTCATATGCCACCTCTCCCACCTTCCGAATTATTTTGTAGGGTCCATAGAAGCGGGTTTTTAACTTCTCTGCTCCTTTCTTTTTAAGTGAAGACTGTCTGTAAGGCTGGAGCCTGAAGTAAACTAAATCCCCTACCTCAAAGCTCCGCTCAATCCTGTGTTTGTCGGCATACATCTTCTGTTGATTCTGGGTTGTTTGTAAATTCTCTTTCAATACTTTCAGGATGTCCTGACTGTCCTGTATCCAATCCTTAGCCTTAGGAGCCCTACTGTCTCCAAATGCCAAATCTGCATAGTCCAAGGCCTCATAACCATATAATGCCTTAAAAGGGGTCATCCTAATAGACATGTGATAAGTAGTGTTGTAGCAATACTCCCCTAGGTGTAGCCATTTGATCCAGGTTCGTTGCTGCCTTGCTACATAGTTCTTTAGATATCCTTCGATCCACTTGTTGACTATTTCTGTTTGCCCGTCACTCTAGGGGTGATAACTCGTACTAGTAGCCAGTTTGGTTCCTACCAATCTGAACAGTTCCTGCCAGAAGGCACCCGTGAATCTGCTACCCCAATCACTGACAATGGTCTTAGGTAACCCGTGTAACCTGAAGACCTCCCTGAAGAATAACTCAGCCACTTGAGCTGCCGAGTAGTCTGATGATATCAAGAAGAAATGTGCAAACTTGGTCAGTCTGTCAACTACTACATATAAACAATCTCGCCCTTGGACCTTGGGTAAGCCTGTAATAAAGTCCATGGAGATGCTTTCCCACTTCTGTTCTGGAATCGGTAGTGGGTGGAGTAACCCTGCTGGATGGGTGTTCTCAATCTTGTTCTGTTGACAGATGCTACATTCCCGGACATGCTGCATAATCTCCCCCTTGAGTCCCTTCCATGAGAACCTCTCTCTGATCTGCCTGTAGGTCTTTAAGAAACCTTGATGCCCTGATAAAGGAGAATCGTGGGCTGCCTGAATGATCTTTTTCCTCAATGTGGATTCTGGAACGAGGTATATTCTGTCTTTGTAATAGATGATGTCATCCACAATCCTGTACCTGTCATCCTGAATTTGCGTGTCCAATAATTCACAAGCGAATTTATTTTTGGAGTATTCCACTAAGAGAAGTGCCCTCCAATCCGTGGATATACTACTGAGAGATAATGGGGCTGGACG